>JAXIVD010004953.1:0-32118 GCA_036785275.1 Cancer borealis | reverse complement strand
GCGCCGACAGAGTGCCACCACCACAACACCATTGCCAACACACGCGTCTTGAATCGAGGGACTAGGAGCCTTCATATCAGTGTTTATAATAATGCATTCCCAAGTTGTCAAAGTATTCTCAGTTGCTGCTAGAGTAGTAAGAAATAGATTAAAACTAAAACTATTGACAATTTTTTTTACCTGAAGAAAAAAGGTACAATTACGTATTGAACACTTACCTAAGAGATACGTACTTGTACGTACTGTTGCAAAACCTGGTATTACTCATGGTTCCACCGCTGTCAGGATATATTAACCACCTTGACTCACCAAATCACGCGGATTCGGGTGTCCAGGCCTGTCACAGGCTCACACATCTGTAAATAATCCCACATGCAGGCAAGGCAGGCAGAGGGGGGGAAGGGAAACCACAGCGGTCCTTGTCCCGGTTTATTCCATATGTCCTCTCTCTATAATGCTCACAGCTCAACTGACACTTGGGCGGGAACACTCGCACATCCTCACGCCATGCAGATGCCAAGTATGCAATTTACACACAAAACTCTACGCTAAACCACACATTCAAGTACATAAGACAAAAAGACCTGGGCACTTCCGTAACAGTACTAAACGTTTTATGGATTAACAACCATTGGGATATGGTTATTTAAATGATAATAGGAATAATAAAGATATGCTGCCATCATTCTAGGATTTATACTATAACTTAATATTGATCGAGGACAGAATTAATTCAAAGGAAAATATATCTATGATTCATTTACTTAAGGCAAATAAATTTATTTAGAATTTATGACGATGATTAACACAACTGTCAGATTTGATTTGGTGCAGAACTTTACTGAGAGAGTGACAACAAAGTTATGATGACCATTGAACAATTTGTGGCCACTGAGGTGTACACAGTCCAGAAACAGAACAAGATTAAATATTTTTTACATGCTTCCCTAAGAAATCCTTATCCTTATTCTTATCACCTTCACTTATATTTGTTCTCAGAGACATGAATTGAGGCAGACATCCGTAGTGGTCAAGGGTGACTAAAACTAATACACCCTTTATCTTAAAAATATAATGTCACACAAAATACATACACTGGATTATGCTTACATGAAATACTTTCTTTTCCATATGGCATAATCTTAAGACACTAAGAAAAATAGAATAAGTAAGAGATGGAGGTGGTACATGTACATGTGAGGATGCATGTATATGTGGCGGTGTAGCAGAGAGCATTATGCTCATAGTCTTATTATGTTAGCTACTGTAACTTTCTACACTCTTTTTTTCCCGACCTTTGCGTTAAAGTCACCGATTATGAAACAACTGAATTTTGTGCAAATCCATGGTTGCTTCATAAAATCTTTCTACCTCATCATCATTGGCTGATGTTGATGCATAAACCTGTATGATTATCATTATTAAGCCTGATACTCGCTTAATTACACTAGAAATTTTAAATATTTCATGCTAGTTCTTTGTTCACTAAGATGAAAACTCTGTGTTCTTTCTTGTCTTTTTGTCCTCTATAGTAATATGTGTGCCCATTCTTCAGCTCTATGAATTCTTTTCAGTTCTTTGTACCTCATTTCGACCTATGATATCCCATCTGATGCCTTCTTGATCTTTGAATAACCCCTCAAGACTACCTTCACTAACTAGTGTCCTAACATTATAAGTGCCAAGGTCAACGTTCCAAAGCCAACCTGTCCAAGCCCAGAGATTCTTAGCACCCTCTGCTCTGGAGCACTCTGACCATCGCTATGGCTAATCTCCATTGCTGTTGGGGACTTAGGTCATGATATGGATGTAGTCGTCATAATAAGGGGGGGAGGTTGGGGTAAGCTGATACCACGCCACACTAGGTTAGGATGTCTTAGCGGGGTAACGTCTTTAGTTCAATTTCTTATAGTGGACCTGCTCATTTGGTTGCACCTGAAATGTTTAGCCTTCTCACCACTGCTCCAAAGAGAAGGATAATGATATCACTTACACCTTAATATTCTAAATGTAGTCTTATCATAATATTTTTTTCATATTAACTACTCTCGTTGGAGGGGAGATGAATCTATTTGATCTATTTAAATTTCATGTAATTCATAACCAGTCAACACAAAATAATTACTGTATTTTAAATAAGGAAGCTTTGGATAAAGTAAACTGATTGGGTTTAATGGATGTATTTTTGGTGTACAGGCGATGTTTTGGGCCACCCAAAGCTTGGGCGTCCTGAGAGCTGGACGCTGCCTCTTGTGCCTACAGATGTGATGCTGCTGGAGCAAACACCAGGCCTTAGCACCATCAGAGCAGAGTTCTTTACCAGACTTTCAGGACATGCATTCCTGCATGGCACAACAAGAAAGGAGAACCAATTGGTTAGTTGTAGTTATTTGTTGATGATAAGAATTAATTAATTTTCAAATACTTTTATTATATAACATCTTGTTTGTGAAAATTGTATACTGTAATATGTTTCACATAAGTCTCCCCTCTAGTAATTTTCAACAAACCCTCTCTTTCACATTAGTCAACCTGCACTGTCCTTCACTAATATCTCAGCTCTTGCCAAATTAGCTTCAGTTAGGGTAGGCATTCTATAGCACTGTCAGCATCACCTTTCTTATATACCATATCACTGCAACTCATTGTTCGATATGTGCAAGACATGCCTACTACTCTCTTGGACATCTGGGCTTCTACCTCTTTGACTCAGTGCATTGTTAACACCATTTCTGCATTACTTTTTTTTCTCTTTCCCTGAACTTTTTACTTCTACTTTTATTTAATGTTAGTTTGATCATTTTGATCCTCCTTTGTTTCTGTGATTTTTTAATCAGTCTCTTCACCTTCATTACTTCTTTATGACCAAATTACTGGTGCACTCTCTGATCTACCCTCTCAACTAAGCTGCATTGGTTTCCACACATTTTTCTACGGTTTCTCATTATCAAACCATCTCATTCATGTAGTTGTTTGCAAGCATTGAATTTTCAGTATTTCTATCCCGTTCTTTGTATTTAAGTTTAAGTTGCAGCCATCTAGAACCATTGCAACAAGAATCCCCTCAAATATTTCCATTTTTGCATTCACAAATGGATCCCTCTCATTTTTTTTTTTCAAAACATCGTCAGAGCCTCCAAACCTTTGCATTTCTTCTGTGGCTTACTTCTGCCTTCATGAATCCCTGTATCTCAATATTCTCAGCCAAGTACTTCAATTTTGTATCTTCCACATTTTCATCATTGAGAACCTCCTACAGACTTGACCTTGATCCTTAGTACATTCCATTGCTTTGCTCTTTATCACTTACTTTAGTTTTTTCATGTTACACATCCTTCCAACCTTTGTAATTATATTGTGCAGCTTTGCTATTATTATTTCATGGTATTTATTAATGAAGTAAAAAAAATCTTATCCTAGGGAATTAAATCATAGTGCAATTAGGATCAAATACATTGACAATCATGTTTATTCGTGGGACAAATAGAACTACGAAGCTCTCTTTCTCTCCAAGGCCACAACATCTCTTTCCCCTATATATAGTCAACCAGGCAAACCTGTCTGTTAGCTAAGTGTCTCTCCATTATCATATAAAGTGCCTTACTCTATTGTAGAGACACCAGAATAACCTTCTATTGATGATATATACAGGCTTAGTAACCTTATGACTGCTCTTGAACCTGCCACACACATATTATTTGCTCTGTCTGCCTTCCTGCCTCCCTCAGGGTTAGGATTCCAAACAAAGTTGGTGCCGTGACCAGCCAAATTACCTAATACTTTCAAGATAGCCTTAGGAGAACTAAGAGTATTTCAATGTAAGGTCATTACATAATTGTCTGGAAGATTGAGAGCATTTCAGTGTAAGTTCATTGATAATCCCATCTATTGACAGTAGTATAATCTAATCCTAAAGGATAAAAGAATTAAACAGGTAACTCGCACTCAACTTCCCCTCTTCCCCACATTAAACACACTCGGTCTATCCTGTACTAGTAATCTAAACTGGCAATTTAATATTTTTGCTCTTGCTAAATCAGCTTCCAAGAAGTTAGGTGTCCCATGGCATCTGCATCAATTTTCCTCTCCCTCCTGGCTGCTTCCTATGTACACAGGCCTTATCCGCCCATGTATGGAGTATGGTTCTCATGTCTTGGGAGGGGGAGGGGCGAATCAACTCTCAAAGCTCTATTAAACAGAGTGGAGTCTAAAGCTTTTCATCCCATCAAATCTCCTCCTCTAACTGATTATCTTGATTCTTTAAGTCACCACTGCAATGTTGCATCTTTATCTATTTTATGTCGCTATTTTCATGCTGACTGCTCTTCTGAACTTGCTAACTGCATGCCTCCACCCCTCCCGCAGCCTAGCTGCACAAGACTATCTACTGGAGTAGGCAGTAGACACCTGCCACCCACTGGAATACTCCAGGAGAGGTACTTACGGGAATGTAGGCAGTGCTGCAGGCTGAGTGATTCCCCGTGTCTTCTCTTCCCGGTTCCCTTAGTGTCTCATTTACACAAGAGAGCAGCTGCAGCTTGTCCTCTAAAAACAACTTCCATTACCTACATAACAATACTACACCTTACACTTTTACACTCTCTTCAACTCGAAATTTTTAAAATGGTCTCAACAACACCCAGCCTCAGAGTCTCCATCTGGGGAGGCGACCACAAATGTCCCCAAGTCGGACTGCTCCTCTGCTGACGACCTTGGGTGTCTTGACGCTTCCTCAAGTACTTTTTCTCTTGATTTCTGCAACATTCGTGGCCTTAGATCTAATTTCCAATCTGTGGAACATCATTTTTCCTCCACTAAACCTCATCTTCTTTTCCTAACTCAAACTGAGTTGTCTGTGACTAGTGACAGCAGCCCCTTTTCTGTTCCCTATTACTTTCTCTATCCTCATTTTCAAGCCCAAGCTGGCTATTGGGCATATGTACGTAATGACATTATTTATTCTCATGCCCACAATCTTGAATCTTCACTATTTTCTACCATCTGGCTAAGACCAATGTCATTCTCTAACTAAATACATCTGGGTGTGGATTCAGGAAACATTGGTGTAGCTGCGACCGCCGCCACCTACACACCCAACCGAGGTACGACAAATCTCTCCACTGGATTCAGAAGGGGAGATAGTCGATATCGTACGCTCGGCAGACCTGCATCCCCTCCAATACGTCACGATTGTCGTCACGAGGCGTGTCGTCATTGCCAGCCAATGACAACATAGTTTACAAAACAAAGCAGCCAATTGCAGGGCACCCACGTTATCAGTGTTTACAAACACACAGAGAGAAATGGCTTGCCCTCCACCTTCAAAGAAAGTTAGGTGCCCTAATTTAACCGAAGAAGAGGGGCTCACGCTTATTGAAGAGGTGAAAAAGCGTGAGCATGTCATATTATCCAAGTTGGATAATACAGTGACTGCTCGTTCTAAAGAATTTGCGTGGGAAGAGGTGACGAGTTGTGTAAATGCTGTGAGCACAACAAAACGCAAACCAGACAAGGTAAAAATAAAATTTAAAGACCAAGTTTTTGGTGAAGAAGAAAGCAGGCCAACTACACAGGGAAAGACATCAAACAGGTAAGAATGGAATGTTTCCACTTTATGATATACTTACGTCACACATATCTTGCACTAACGTTCAACCCTGTTGGGATATTGTGTTAATATCAACACAATGAGGTATGTTTATAGGTAAAATAACGGTAAATCTTACTAATAGCATCTCCTCACGAATCACCAAAGTATTCACATAGGTACTTACCAGCAGTGTCTCCAATGACATGCTGAAAGGAGCCGCTGGCCAAAATCCTTAGCGTCAGCAGCACTTGTGTGTGTGTTGGGATGGCCTGAGACCGCCTCGTCCTTTTCCTTAAGTAAGGATCCACTTCCTCTATCAAGTTTATTAATTCATGACGAGGAAACCTGTAGTGCGCTATCAGCTCTTGGTCACTTAATGCTAAGGGATCAAGGTGATCACGAAAACGACGCTCCCGTCTTCTCAGACGGGAGCGTCGTTTTCGTGATCGCCCAATCATGGAAGATACCAACAAAAATTGCCATCTCTGCTTTCACTTGTATGTGCACTACAAAAACAATAAAGGCATCGCCGTCATCGGACGTACGCTTCCATAACAGCGTAGCTTTCATTTTCATGCAAACCTATGTGTAGATCAAGAACTAGTTGAATATGATTATATAACTACAATAATTTTTTAGAGAGGCATTTCCTAGTAATTCACACACAAAAAGAGCTAAAAAACCACTCCTACAACTGGGGTCGGGCAGTTGTAGAATTTGTCGCAGCTTGTGACGTCACCGTACCCCGTTGTTGAATCCAGTGTAAGCGACTTACGACAAATTGCAAGAAATTTCACGACTTACGCAGTCGTAAGTGTTTCCTGAATCCAGCCCCTGTGCTGTATATCTCTCACTTAATTCCTCTGACTATGTAAAATTCTTTGAGTATTTGACTTCCAAAGTGGAGTACATCTTATCTCATTTTCCTTATGCTGAGATCTCCATTTTAGGGGATTTCAATGCTCACCGGCTTGGACTTTCATCATCTTTCACTGACCAAACTGGTAAACAAACCTTCAACTTTGCTATTCTTCATGACCTAGAGCAGCTGGTGCATTTCCCTATCTGTATCCTTGACCGCCTTGGAGACACGCCCAACATTCTTGATCTTTTCCTAACTTCCAACCCTTTAGCTAACTCTGTTAAACTTTCCTTTTCTTTGGGCTCCTCCCATCACAATCTTATTTTCATTACCTGTTTTATCGCTCCAGTGCAGCCCCAGGACCCGCATAAGCGGAGGTGCTTCTGGCATTTTAATTCTGCTAAGTGTGAGGACCTAAAGTAATACTATTCTGATTTTCATTGAAATGATTATTGCTTTCATGTCAGAGATCCTTCTCTTTGTGCCGAGCACATAACAGAGGTGGCATGGAGCTATAATTCCTCATATTTTCTCTAATACTAAAGCTAAAAAGCCTTGGTTTAACTCTGGTTGTTCTGGTGCTGTCAAAGGTAGAGAGGCGGTTTATAAACGGTACCGTAGCCATCCATTTGCTGAAACTCTTGCCCTTTATATTCCTGCTTGTAATCATGCCTAATCTATTCTCCAACTTACTAAAAACTTTTTCATAAATAGAAAATGTCTAAATCTTTCCAACTCTAACTCTTCTCGTGATTTCTGGCATCTAGCCAATAATATCTCCAACAATTTTACTTCTACATTTTTCCCTCCTTTATTTCAACCAGACAGCTACACAGCTGTCTCTTCTTTCTCACTTGTGAGCCTGACTTGCTGGGAGACGGACGTGCTGCTTGCTCGCGCTAACACAAGGGGTACCAGGTTGTATTATCCATAACAGATATTTTATTGTGTTCCACCATACCAGGTTTATTGTGTTTTTGTGTGTTATTTTTGAGCAACTTTATTTAGATGGCGAAGTGTGTAGTACTTAGTATAGACGAGGGGGTATGTACAGGTATGGAGGGTGGGATGGTGAGGTGTGGTTCCTGTGGTCTTGAGAGGCAATGGAACGTAAGTGACTGCAAATTATATGAAGTGTTAGCTAGAAATGTAGCTTTAGAGGAAGAGATTAAGGAAGTGAAAGTCTTGTTGGCAGAGACGAGGCAGCAGATGCAGGAGTTAAAGGGAGGAAGTTAGCATCAGGTCAGGGATAGGAAGGGGGTAAGTGGAGGGTTGTGGGTAGGGGCGGGAAAGGGAGGGTGAGCTCTCCCTTGTGTGAGGTGGAATTTCCTCCCCTGTGTGAGATAGAATGTAGCAACAAGTTTGGTTTGTTAGCTACACAGGAGGAGGAAGTGGTCGTGATAGAAGTAGGAGTAGGAGAAAGGGACAGGACCCCCAAGGCGAAGGTAGTGAAGAGGAAGTTAAATGGGAAGGAGAGAAAGGAAGGTGGGAAGGAGAGGAAAAGGTTAGAAGGGTCTCAGAAAGTTTTAGTTCTTGGTGACTCCAGGATTAGGTATTTAGATGAGACTTTTTGTGAAGCCGACAGGGAGAGGAGGAGGATGTGTTGTCTTCCTGGGATCGCAGTGCTGGATGGTAGAGAGATACAGGGGAGGACGGGACGGGAAGGGGACAGGGAAAGAGGCGTTAGTGGTGGTTCAAATGGAAGTGAATGAGACAGGAATAAACAGGGATATCAGTAAATTTGCTGATGACACAAAGATAGGAAGATCGGTAAAGAATATAGATGATGCTAGGATGCTGCAGGATAACTGAAATAGGCTATGCGAGTGGTCAGAGAAATGGCAGATGCAGTTTAATGTTAACAAGTGTAGTATTATGAGCGTAGGTAAAGGTAATAGGCCTGTGGACTACATATTAAATGACACTACCTTAGGATGGTCGTATTAAGTGTGAGGGACTTGGGAGTTCAAGTAAGCAGTGACTTGCGCCCCAGGGAACAGTGTATTATAGCTAGAAATAGGGCCAACAAGATACTGGGATTTATTAGTAAATGTGTGACAAATAAGAGGGTCATTCTGAGGTATTTAGCGTTAGTTAGACCCCACCTAGATTATGCAGCTCAATTTTGGTCTCCTTATTATAGGAAGGATATAGGCTCCTTGGAGGCAGTCCAGAGAAGAATGACCAAGATAATTTAGGGGCTGAGAAATTTACCCTACAAAGATAGGTTAAAACATCTTAATCTTCACTCCCTAGAGAGAAGGAGGGCAAGAGGGGATATGATTGAGGTTTTCAAATGGGTAAATGTAATAAGGGAAACATTTATCAGATTTTTAAAATTAGTAGTCAGGATAGGAAATGGGTACAAGCTAGAAAAACTTAGATTCAGGACAGACCTAGGTAGATATTGGTTTACTAACAGAGTGGTGAACGATTGGAATAGGCTGGATAGACACGGAGTAAGTGCTGAGTCAATAGGTAGCTTTAAAAGACGGTTGGATAGGGAGTATGGATAGGGATGACAGGTGTGATGGCTAAATATTGGATTACTCCAAGAGTGGGAGACAAGGAGCTGCCTCGTGTAGGTCATCAACTGGCCTATTGCAATCTTCATTTCTTATGTTCTTATGTAAAGCTGAACTTTTCACTACAACCTTTGCTACCAACTCTACTTTAGATGATACTGGACATATTCCTCCTACTCCTACACCTTCTGACTACTTCATCACTAAAATAAAAATTCTTCATTATTACGTTTTCCATGCCCTCTCAGGCATTGATTCTCGGAAGGCTTATGGTCCAGATGGAGTCCCTCCTGTTATTCTCAAAAACTGTGCTTCCGAGCTCACTCATTGCCTGGTCAAAATTCTTCGTCTGTGTTTCTCTATTTTTACCTATCCTTCTTGCTGAAAGTTTGCTCACATTCAACCTGTCCCTAAACGGGGTGACTGTTCCAATCCTTCAAACTATCGCCCTATATCTTTGATTTCCTGCCTTTCTAAAGCCTTTGAGTCTGTCCTTAAGACAGAGGCATCTATCAGCTCACAATCTTTTCCCTGATTACCAGTATGGGTTCCGTAAAGGCCGGTGTACTGGTGATCTTCTTGCTTTCCTAACTGAATCTTGGTCATTCTCTTTTAGTGACCAATAAAATCTTTGCTGCCGGCCTTGACATATCGAAAGCCTTTGTAATTTCTAAACTTCCCTCTTACGGATTCTATCCTTCTCTCTATACCTTCATCTCCAGTTTCTATTTTGATCATTCTAATGCTGCTGTAGTGGACGGTCACTATTCTTCCCCTAAAACTATCAACAGTGGTGCTCTTCAGGGTTCTTTCTTTAAACCATTCTCTTTCTATTATTCATCAATGATTTGCTAAATCCAACTCAATGCCCTATCCACTCATATGCTGATGACACCACCGTGCATTTTTCAACATCATACAACAGACGCCCAAACCAACAAGAATTAAATTATTCAAGGCGAGATGCTATTGGACGCCTAACTTTTGATCTTTCAACAGTTTCTGATTGGGGCAGACCAACCTGGTTCTGTTCAATGCCTCAAAAGCTCAATTTCTATAACTATCTACTCGACATAACCTTCCAGATAACTATCCCCTCTTCGTCAATGACGCTCAACTTCCCCTCTCCTCCACATTAAACATACTCAGTCTATCTTCTACTAAATATCTAAACTGGCAATTTCATATTTCTACTCCTACTAGATCAGCTTCCAAGAAGTTAGGTATCCTATGGCGTATGCATCCATTTTTCTCTCCCCAGCTGCTTACTCTATACAGGGGCCTCATCCGTCCATGTATGGAGTATGGCTCTCATATCTGGCGGGGTTAAATTCACACAGCTCCTTTAAACAGGGTGGACTGTAAAGCTTTTCGTCTCATCAACACTCCTCCTCTTACTGACTGTCTTGAATCTATAAGTCACCGACTCAAATGTTGCATCTTTATCTCTTCTCTACCGCTTTTTCATGCTGACTGCTCTTCTGAACTTGCTAACTGCATGCTTCCACCCCTCCCGTGGCCTCGCTGCACTAGACTTTCTACTTTTTCTCAGCCCTATTTTGTTCATCTTTTTAATGCAGGCGTTAACCAGTATCATCACTCTTGCATCTCATACACTGGTAAACTCTGGAACTCTCTTCCCAAGAACTTGCTCCCTTGACTGATCGTAAATAAGAACAAGAACATCATCTTTTTGGTCATAAAAATATGTTTTAAGAACAAATGAAGACACCACAATACAAGATGTATTATTTCAAAAATTGTGGATTTTTTTACACTATTTTCTGGTTCTCTGGTTGAGAGAGGTTGTGAACCCAGCGAATCAGCTGACTGGTTGCCTCCCCTCCCAACCTGGCAGCTGCCCTGATACGTTGCAGTGATGTTTTTATATTTTTGCCCCTCACAAACCTCTCCACTAGCCATGGATCTATATATTTGTTGTGTTATCTCCCATGTAGTGCAAATGTGCTAATTTAGATTTTTTTTCTTCTTCACAAATTGTGGAATTTTTCATATTATTTTCTGGTTCTCTGGAACCAATTATTTTTTTCCCATACGTTTTTGAGTCGTCATAACGCACATTTGCCATAACGAACGCTACATTAGAACAAATTATTTCCGTTATCGCGGACTCCATTGTATTTGTACATAATTAAATTTTATAGCACGTGGCCCTCTGGTGTAGTGGTTAGCACGCTCGGATCACAACTGAGATGTTCTGGGTTCGAATATCAGGTCGGGGGAAGACAAGATGGGTTTGTCATCTTATATGCTGTAACCTCTGCTCACCTAGCAATACAATAGGTACAAGAGTAAGCCAAGGGTTTGTGACCTTGCAATCCCGGCAGGTGGAATTCCTATCCTCTTGTGTATGTGTGTGTGTGTGTGTGGATGTAGGTGTGTGTATGTGTGTGTATGTGTGTGTATGTGTGTGTGTGTTTGTGTGTGTGTGTGTGTGTGTGTGTGTGTGTGTTTGTGTGTGTGTGTGTGTGTGTGTGTGTGTGTGTGTGTGTGTGTGCTCAGGACCACAATGGAAATAAGTCTTTATTGTGTTATCCTGGGAAGTATTTCTTCCAAATAAATACATACATATATACATAGAGAAGAGAAGACGAGATAACAGGGCTTTGTCTCTTGCCTTCCTTTTTAACGTGGCATCCACTCTGATCGTATCCTGCACCTTCCGTGGCATCTAGTAACTTTGTGCAGAGCCTTCGCATTTCTGTGCTTGCCTTCTCGACTTCCACTGTAATGAGCATAACTTTATGGACTCTTCAGGAGCAAACAAGCATTCTTTCATTTGAGTCAATTATGATTTGAGGGATTGAGAGCTTTAGGGTTGAGGCTTCGGAAATAGAAGACATGTCATGAAGAGTAGTCGTAGAGTTAGCTGGGATACTCGGTAAGAGTCACTTTCAGTGAAACCAGTCATACCCTCTTTGAGGTGAGTGTTTTGGGATTTTCCATTGAATAAGAATAGCTAGTATATATATATATATATATATATATATATATATATATATATATATATATATATATATATATATATATGTATATATATATATATATATATATATATATATATATATATATATATATATATAAATATACACACACACACACACACACACACAGTAAGAACGGTCATCTCGTGCATAATTGATACTGGACTATCGGCCGCGAGATGAAAAAACGTGAGATGAACGATATTGAAATACATGTAAATAGTATAATTGGTCCTTAGTTATGGTATATAAGCTTCTTATAACTCCCATTAACCCTCCAAGAATTGTAAGATTAAACGAGTACTTACCAAGTATGAAGTTTGATCGTAATTTCACGAACATTTAACGACGTCACAGTGGTGCACAATGAGACGCTCTACTACCATTCCACCATCAGTCCGTTTAGAGAGCTGGTTTTAGGAAGCAGCCACCAACTACCGCTGAGAGCCCATGCCCCAAAGTGAGCTCCGTGAATAGATAGGGCAGGGAGGGAAGGCATTGTGCACCACTGTGACGTCGTTAAATGTTCGTAAAATTACGATCAAACTTCATACTTGGTAAGCACTCGTTTAATCTTACAATTTCACTTCACAATATTTAACTGACATCACAGCGGTACCCAATGAGAGCTTTAGAGAGGTTCCTAAAACCTACCAAATCACACAAATTTCAGAAAAAGGGTCAGTATGGAGCCGTGAAAAAGAAAATACATAGGAACAAAGTAAAGCACAACACTGTAATTCAGAAGATAGAAAACATTAACAATTATCAAAAAAATAGTGAAACACAGTCCCACAGGAACATGGAAAGAAAAATCACCCATATCAAAAATGGGATCAAACAATCCTCATATTAAACCCTGAGCAGAGAAAAAGGCCAAACATTATATGACAAAACTGCCCTCGCAAACTGTCCATGCTGAACAATGGGCTTCCGGTAGTGTTGCGTAAAGGTCGACTCCCTGGCCCAACCAATGGTAGAGACACTCGTGAATAATGGCAAAACTAGGGCTGCCTTGCTGGACGATGCAGATCTAGTGGAATGAGGAGAAAATATAGTAAGGTCAATGCCAGCAGCCCCCATTACATCTCCCACCCAACGACGCAAAGTATCACGAGAGGCCAACCGTACTGGAGGTCGTGTCGTCAAGAAAAACCCCGTAAGCGCCCCTCAGAAGGTTGTTGTCCTATCAAGATAATGCTCCATGGTGTGCACAACGCATAAGCAGTTGTCATGCGGGTAAGCCTCAAAGACCATCCTTGACAGAAGGATCCCAGGATGGGAAGTTTTCACCAGATCGCCAATCCCAAAAACAACCTGAGTCTCAGAGACAAACAAATTTCTTGTGTCCAGCAAATGCAAGGTCTGGCCACATTGGTCAGTCAACAAGAACATAAGAACGACCAATTTTACGTCATCAAATCTCCTCTGCTGTGGTTGAGCTTTCCTATGAGATGCACCACGTCATGCCACGCCGACAGTAGCTTGCGACTCGCCGCGGCGGACGGACGTGCTGTTGGATTTCGCTGGGGTTACTACTTCAGTGTTTCTTTTCCTTTTTCAGCGAGGCCACGTCACTTGTTACGCACGTACAGTGTCTCCTACCCGTTATCCAATATTGAAGCGGGTGGAGCCTTGCAAGTGGCTAATTTAGGTACCGTTGGTAACAGGTAATGATTTATTACGGCTTGGCAGGACAACAGTTGTTAACATGTCTTCCGAGTCTGGGGAAGTGCGGCCCTCTGCCTCCAATTTCTCTACCAGAAGGGCTTATAGGTCTTCCTAAGGGCCTGGCGGCAGGAGCAGTAGCTCTGGTAACGGCGTTGCTTACGGCAATGGAGGAGTGCCCAAGCACTCATCCCGTCACGTATTCCACCTTACGCGTTGAGTAAACATCAACCCCTCCGTTGCTCAACCCCTGTCTACGCAGGATTCAGCCCCTCATTCTCAATGGAATGTGGTTTTGGAATCGCTGGCGGAGTTAAGAGGTGAGATTACCAAGTTAAAAGCGGACAGACGGGTTCCTTCCAATTCGCCACATGTGCCTCAGGTGTCCCCCGCTCATCGGCCTTTACGGGTGAATGATGGTGCTGGCCTCTCGCATGGGCCGCCAGGAGTGGTTTCACCTGCTAGTTTCTCAGATTTTTTGGATACCAGTAGTGAAAATGATGAGGTTTGTGTGCCGGGGCAAAGTGACAGTACCTTGCATCTCAGTGCTAAGGCGTTTGGCCCACCGGAGATGGTTTCTGCCGAGATTGATAAAAGCTTGGCAGACATGGTTAACTTCATATTTGACAATGGTTTGCGGGAAGAAGACTACAAGTCTATCTGTGAGCACGAGATAGTGAAGAGGCCTTCCAATTGTCCTGCTCTTGCCCCGGTGGAGTGCAACCCTCAGATTCTGGATGCACTTAGGGGGGAGGCGAAAAAGACCGATTTCCGCCTGAAGGAGATGAACAAAGATATTCTGAGAGCAGCGATTATTATTACAAAGTCATTGTTGGTTCTTGATAAAGTGGCCCAGGAAGAAAATCTCCCAGTGGTGGCCCATGAAGTGGGCATGATCAACGGTGCCCTGGCCTTGTTGGGCTATGCCAACTTCAGGAACAATTTAGTAAGGCGTTATGTTATGAAACGCGAGATTAACCAAAAATTCTCTCATCTGTGTATAGACAAGGTACTGATGACTCGGTTCCTCTTTGGAAATGACGTTTCGCAGTCTGGGAAGCAGATTGAGGAGTCAGTGAACCTCAAGAATGCAATAATCTCCAAGAAGCCACCCTCTACGTGGCGATTCCCTGCTGGCAGGACAAGAGGTTTCGGGAATTCTGCTGCCTTCAGGGGGTTCTCCAGGTTCCAAGCTTATGGGTTTCGGAAGCCAGCCTTCAGAGGGGCTCAACGGTCTTCCTCTGCTCTACCCAACACAGACTCAAAAAACGCCAGGAGCCGGGGCAGCTTCAAGCCCCGGCAGTAAATCAGGCAAGTGAATGTTTTGAAGGTGGTAGGCTTTACAAATTTATTCATGAGTGGCATAGGATTACCAGTGACCCCATTATTTTGGACACTGTGGAGCACTGCCACCTGGATATTAATGTGGATGAAGTCTGATCTTGAATGGTGGTGCAACAATGCCACTGTTCAAGACAGGGACATTTTTAGATCAGGTGCCGACATAGAGTTGTTCACGGATGCCTCCACAATAGGTTGGGGGCAGAGCAGGCAAAGGGGTGGATAGTGGTGCCATTCTGGACATCGCAGCCATGGATGGGGATGCTGCTAGGCATGCTGATCGATCACCCCAGACTGATAAAGAAACGGAAGGACATCCTGACGCACCCCTCGTCAGCAGAGGCTCACCCCCTCATGAATCACACTCAGTTGTTGGCATGCCTTCTGTCAGGAAATCCCTCCGAGAGCGAGGCATACAGAAAGAGTGTGCAGAAATCATCATGGTATCTTGGAAACCAGGTACAGGAAAACAGTACCGGCCACATCTTAAGAGATGGTCACAGTTTTGTTATAGAGGGGGCATCAATCCCTTTAATCCCACTGTGCCAAACATTATACACTTTTTGACCTTAACTTTCCACAGGGGTGTTGGTTATAATTCTATCAACGCGGCGAGAGGTGCACTTTCATCATTGGGCATAGTGGTTGATGGTTTTCTGGCAGGTAGTCATCTGCTGGTTAACAGTTTCTTAAAAGGGGTGTTCAACTTGCGGCCACCAAAGCCTTGGTACACCAAGACGTGGGATGTCCAACCAGTGCTTCATACACTTACTCACACTTAAACTGGTCACATTAATGGCGCTGACTCAGGCAGCTAGAATACAAACACTTCATTTACTTATGCTCAACGGTATTTCCATGGAAGAATTTTCTATTTCAATCCAGTTGGGGGACAACATTAAGCAATGCAGGCCTAAAGTTAATATTCAAAGTGTTACTTTTTTGGCTTATGATAAGGATGTTAGCCTTTGTGTGTGTGAGACCCTGCACAATTACATCAATCAAACAGAGAAACTCAGACTCATCAGGCAACAGACAGTGAATAAATTAATCATCAGTTTTGTCAAACCTCACAAACCTGTATCTAAGGACACTATAGCGAGATGGATTAAGGTTGTGTTGGGCATGGCTGGCATTGATACCTCTATTTTCACAGCAGGTAGCGTTAGATCGGCAGCAGCTTCAAAAGTGAAGGCTCTATCGGTGCCTATCGAGTGTATTATGGCTAAAGCTGGTTGGACTCAGGTGGCGACGTTTGTAAAATTCTATGATAAACAGATTGTTAAAGGCTCAGACCCGTTTCAAGATGCTATATTGCAAGTTGATCGCTGATGTTGTCCAGCAAGGAGGACGAGTGCTTATGTATACATGTTCTATATGTTCAATTATGTTCAATTATTTATTTTGTGGTTTGGGATCCACAAAGGAACAAATGCTGCAGTTTGGGGAAATATTACCATGTTCCTTGAGCACAATAAAACTCATGTATATATCCATAATGTATGTTTTCCTTTCTTGTTTTGGCTTGGGCACAAGTAGTTACACTTCAGGTACGACACCCACATGGCTTCAAAACCTCATAGGAAAGCTCAACCACAGCAGAGGAGATTTGATGACGTAAAATGTTAAAAGTATACGAGACTTACCGTAGGTCAGTTGAAGTATGCTTGTAATTTTACGAAGAAAATCTCCTCTGCTGGGGGTGAGCTTTCATATGCCCTCCTCTCCCCACACTTTTTTGGGTATATGTTATTGTCATTCATTTTGTAATTTCGTGTCATGTGGGTGATCGTAGGCTTTGAAGTCTGTCGGCCTGGCGTGACGTGGCGTATCTCATATGAAAGCTCACCCCCAGCAGAGGAGATTTTCTTCGTAAAATTACAAGCATACTTCAACTGACCTACGGTAAGTCTCGTATACTTTTTAAATTTTATGGATAACTGAGGAAAGGACAAATCCTCCGTGGGACCCAGACTACAGATATTAATCCAGAACTAGCTGAGGATCCCAAGTCATGAAACGAGAAACTAAAGGATGTTGTCCCACAGGACGTCCATCAAAAGTAGCAACTGCAGAGATGCCAGACTGGATAGTGTTCATAGAGCTGTACCCACGGCCTGTCCCCCGTTTAAATTCTGACAAAAGATAGTCCAGAAGGACATTCACAGGTTTTTTGCTGAGGCAAAATGACAGCCAGCTGTTGATACGCAGCCCATATTGAGCCTTAGTGCTAGATCTCCAGGACCGAAGGATAAACTGAGCAACCTCTGTCGAAAGGCCTCGACATGTGAACGCTGCCCGGAGAGCATAATTGCTGTCAAGACTAACCCCTGAGCCCGAGGGTGTGCAAGAGTTAGCTGTTGCGGAAAAAGCAGAGGACAGCGTGGCAGCAAGACTGGATCGCCTGCCAACATTTGAAGGGCCGCCAGAAGCCACACCTGAGTTGGCCACAGTAGGAGAATCATCAGCGCCGTCGCCCCATAGTCCTGCAGTTTCCGGAGAGCCCTGGATATCACACTGAAAGGTGGAAAGCATATAAACTCTTTCCACTCCAATCCAAGGTAAAGGCATTAAAGCACATAGCAGATGGGTCTGGCCTCCAAGAAACATAGTCAGATAACTGAGCATTTATCTATATAGCAAAAAGATTGATATCAGGAGTATAAAAACGCTGACAAACCATCCTGAAAATACACGGCTGTACCATCCTCTCACCATCCATCCTACTGACTCTAGACTCTGTGTCTGCTGTCACATTGTATAGACCCTGTACATGCTGTGCCGACAAAATAATATCCCTAGAAGCAGCCCACTCAAGAAACTGTTCTGTAAAAGCATGAAGAGTAGGTCGTGTGCTACCACAATGATCAATACATGCAACCGTAGTGGTGTTGTCAGAGCGAAGCCTAATATGAGCCATTCTTATCCCGACAAAGTGACTGCAAGCCCAACAGAATGGCCCTTAACTCCAAAGAGTTTAAATGATCCAGTTTCTTGTGGGCCCAGCGACCTCCAGTTGTAAAGTCCCTCATCAAAGCACCCCAGCCAGTCAGGCAGGCATCTGTAAACAGCTAACATGTTGGAGAAGAAGAGCGGAGCGACCTCTCCTGAAAAACTACATTAGTCACTCACCAAGTGACTAATTCCCGGGCATGAGTATCTCAAACAACTCAGGAATGATAATTGCCATAGGACCAAGAAAGATCCCTGTTACAAATAATCTCCAGATACCTGTAACGGAGAGGAGCTAACTCTACAGCAGGGCCAGAAGCCCCCGCTAAACCAATAAAAGAGGACAAGTCTTGTAAGGTGCTATCTCTGTTGAGGAGGAGCAAACCTTTTTCCTTGATGCACTCCCTCCTACAGGAGGGCAAAGTCAAGGAAACCGTGTCGAGAACCACATCAAGGAATGTAACCCTCTGGATAGGCTCCAGGACCGACTTCTGCACATTGATGGTGAGACCCAGAGAATGAAAGAAGTGCAAGGCATAGCCCACCTGGGCCCACAAGGCCTCTACCGATGAAGCAATAAAAAGACAGTCATCTAAATAACAAATCACAACCATTCCAAGGGACCGAAGGTGGGAGAGGACAGGTTTCAGTAACTTTATAATGATGCGAGGAGCAGAAGATAACCCCTGAGGGAGACAAGTAAATCTAAAAGCGTGGCCCTTCCACCAAAACTGAAGCCACTTCCTGTCCTCAGGCCTAACATAAACTGAATAATAGACGTCCTTGAAATCAACTGTAACAAAAAAACAGTTAGGGAGGATTAAAGGAATCAAATCCTTCAGAGTGTCCATCTTAAAAAGAATATAAGGCACATGAACATTAAGGTCCATCAAGTTTAGGATAACCCTCGCCGGCTCGAACCGGCTTTATGATGGGAAACAAAACCGTGATCTTCAGGTAAACAAAGCTCCACTATTGACTGTTTGAGGAACTGACATAAGGCATCGTCCAGGATCTGATCATCCACCCGAGGCAGGGTGAGAGGACGTGGAGGCACAGTCTGAAAAGGTATGGACACAAATTCTAGAAATTTTCCCTTCACCACATCATGAATCCAAGGATCCTGCATGAGATCCCCACAGTAGGTTAGCAGAGAAAGTCTTACACCTTCTAAAGTTATCAGGTGTATTAACTAAAGGAGGAAACCCGGAACTCACTGTAGAGGTTACTGCAGCTTCGGCCCATGCCTCCCCCTCCCCTGGGGAGGCTGCTGGCCTAAAAAAGGCCGGGACTGGAAGTAGTACTTGCCAAGGTACTAATATGGCAAGAAAGCAACAGCTGCTTCCATTCCTAGGTCAGGTCACTTTGGGAATCACTTTTGAGTGTATCTAACACATCACTTTCCCTCACTAGCACAAGTTACTTAGGTGTTATTACAGTGTTACACCCGTCTCATTATGAAGGTCACCTAGGCGTTAAAGGGTGTGTTTTGCACATATAACACACTCATCTATTGCTTTTTTGTCACAATGACTTCGTTCATCAGATGTAAATTGTTACTTACTTGTTATTTGTTGTCGTTATTTAACAGGTTCCACTCAGCCAATGGCGCTCTGCAGGACCGTTCACATATGATTTTATCAAAGAGCATATGAATCACGAACAGTCATGTCATCAAGGTAGCAGCACTCAGAGAATAAGTATCTCTTTATTGTGTTAACAACTGACCACGGAGGCCGACCTAACCTTTACCGTTAGGTTAAATTTTTATAGTTTAGGTTAAGTTAGATAAAAAGTGAAGTTGGAAAGTCTGAACCAAGCAACACAAGAACAATGTTGGACTCGGCGGGTGTAACACTGTAAATTTACCATTATTTTCATGTTTATATTTGTTATTTGTATAACGTTCAAGTTTTAGTCATTGTGCAGGATGGTAGAACACATCTCAGTGACAGGCTAGGTGACAGCAAAGATGGTCTGGATGGAAGCATGGCACTCCTTAAAGTGGCACTGTATCCAAGTGCCTCTGTAATGGCACTGACGAGACGTGGTGGTGGGAAGGAGGTTAATGAGCCCCAGCACTGTGTAGGGAGTGCCACCATAATGATGTTGGAGAGTGCCATCGTAATGGTGCAGCAGTGCCACCATAATAGTGCAGCAGTAATGGACACAGATATATACTAAGTTACTAACACCCTCTCCAGGCACGGGAGAGTGCTCAGCTGACGTGAGGCCTGACACGTGAAGGCGGTGAAGCGCAAGTTGGAGGGGGGAGTGTGGAAATATCTACCAAAGACCGACTCCTCTTAGCAGACTTATCTAAGTCGTCCTTCTCCAAGCTCCCACGCTTCTTGCTACCCGAGGACGAAGAAGAGGGACGCCTCACGCCTGGATGGCGACGTTAAACTGCGCAACCAGAGAGACAGAGAGGGTCAGATAAACACCATATATTGTCTCCTTAGGGCGGTAAGAACCAACCCATAGCTCCAAACTGCATAGTAAATAATACATATGGCAGTAAATGCATCCGTAGATCTAGATATATTTCATCCACAGTCAACTTAGGACTGTATAGGAGAAAGCTTCCCAGGCAAACTTCAACCAGGGAGAAGCAAAGCAGCTGACCTGTTGTTGACTGTTGGGAGGTAGAATGTGAACTGATGGTGGAATGGTAGTAGAGCGTCTCATTGGGTATCGCTGTGAAGTCAGTTAAATATTGTGACGTGAAATACAAAATATTTGCACGAAAATTCACACATACAAAGTTATGCATAATCTGTATGATAATAAACAAGATTGAACACTTTCTGACTATTAATAAAGGTTCAAAAATTATTCCACTTACGTTATGAGAGTCTGTGACTGGCTTCAGTAGCCTGGCAGTGGTGGGGAGCGATCGTACTGTTAATTCAGGACAGTTAAACTTACGCATAATGTCACGTGTTTTTGCACCACTGTTCATCATCTTCGTTTTTCACCACAGTTTTCACCACGATTTCAACCACTACCACTCATAAGACTCCTGTTCCTTGTTATTACAGTGTATTGTACTTCCACAAGAACGTTTTCACTGGAACACCAAAAGTAAATATGCTCCACAGCACAACAAAATAGCAATATTGTTGTTGACCCAGCTCCTGCCATGATACGACCGACCTAAACCAATTAACCAACTATTTAACTGGCACGCTGATCTGTGCGCATGCGCGACATGTTGGTTTGGCACCGCTAGATGGCAGAAGGCGGAACATTTGAAATAGACCTGAGATGCTGAATTCGCGAGACTATATTACACGAGATGACTGTTCTTACTGTATATATATATATATATATATATATATATATATATATATATATATATATATATATATATATATATATATATATATATATATATACTGTCGACCCTCGATTTAACGGACCCCGATTTAATGGACTGTCTGCTACCGGCCAATTAACTCAGATCCGGACTAAAGTTCGTTAGTGTAAAAGAAAGTCCGATAAGTGGCGGTCGCGTCGGTAACATAATCCGTTAATATCTAGGGTGAAACGCCCAGCTTTTGGGTAATGCAATATAAGGACCTTATATAACCAAACCTAATATAACCTAATCTAACCATAACCTAACATAACATAATTAACCTAATATAATTTGAAAGTTTTTTGCCAGGTAAACAATGGTGAGCACAGCCTGAAACCTTCACAGATGTGTTGAGTACTCTATGTATAGTATGTATGACTTCAAATTTATATCAATATCGTCCGAGCAGTATGTATGAATATTTACCCAAATACTTTTTCGCTTACCTTAACCTAAGTTGTATGTACAGTATTACATTTGCACTCAAGAGGGAAGCGTCTGGATGCAGCAATTAATCTTTATGCTCCGCCCACAATCAGTTGATGTACCCAGGCTCTGCCTCCCTCCTCCTTCTAGACTTCAGTGTTGCAATCCCTGTGACGTCTAATAAGTGTGCGTAGCTGGGTTAGGTTAGATGAGCTTAGCCTAATAATTTTGAGGCACGGACTGTTTATTTTTTACGCAAAGTACGATGCTTTTTCATTTTGAGAAACCTAACCCTAACCCCAATCTAATCCTAACCCCACCCCAACCTAACATTGCGGGGCTGTAACCAGATACTGGTCTTACCTACTGAGGTGGTGGGTATACAAAAATTAAAGCAAATGTTTTTAATAGTTTCCAGAAGTTGATATATATTGCATGATATTCTGCAACCTTAATTCTATCTGACATGTAAGTATTATCCTCGGAAGAAGATGCTACACTTATTAGACTCCATGGTGGTTTCAACACTGATACCTAGAAGGAGGAGGGAGGTGGAGCCTAGGTATACATCAGCTGATTGTGGGCGGAGCATAAAAATTAATGGCTGCACCCAGACGCTTCCCCTTGAATCGGAGTAAACATTGAGTGCAACTGTAAATACTTTACATAGAACTTAGGTTAAGGTAAGTCAAAAAGTATTTCGGTAAATCTGCATAACTACTGCTTGGATATCGATATAAATATGAAGTCGTACATACTATATATAGTGTACTTTACACATCTATGAAGGTTTCAGGCGGTGCTCACCATTGTTTACCTGGCAAAATATCTTTCAAGTTATGTTAGGTTAGATTATGGTTAAGTTACGTTAGGTTATGATTAGATTAGATTAGGTTTGGTTCGGTTGGATTCGATTATATAAGGTTTTTATATTTTATTGCCCAAAAGTTATGCGTTTCACCCTAGATTTTTTCTGGATTGACATATTATAGCCTTTAACCAAGCAACAGATTTTTTACACTAACGGACAGGGCTCCCTCCGCATTAGTCCGTTAAATTGAGGGTCGGCAGTATTGTGAATTATCATCTTACATTATTGTTATCCGTACTGAAAAGAAATATCATAAAGAATTACGGTACTTACGATATACCAGTTGTTCAAATAGTTAACGTACACCTGGGAGCGTTTGGTGGCCATGCACCATCTATTGTCACTTGTATGAAACCACTAAGTTGTCAGTTTGTGTATTATGAGTTCATACCAGCTTGGTGCCTCATGGTACAACAAGTCTACGATCAAAACATAAACTTCACGGTACTTCTCCCATGGTTCCCAATGGTTCCCAACCAGGGGCGCTAGCATCCCCTGGGGTTGCGAGATCACCTTTTAGGGGGTGCGAAACTTTCTTCTTCTTTTTTCTTCCATTGAAAAATTAGTTCTTCAAATATTAGCTTAAAATCCTTAAATAAATCTGTTGCTCAAATTGAGTATAACTTGCCTTCTTCATCTTTTATGAGATATTACTTTTGTGTTTGTATATATATATATATATATATATATATATATATATATATATATATATATATATATATATATATATATATATATATATATATATATGCCCAGGGGATGCGAGATCATATTATAAGTTTTCTTGGGGTGCGAGGCATAGAAACGGTTGGGAATCCCTGCTCTACACCATGCCTATGAACAAGCAACACAGCTACAGAATTAGCTACAAGTTGAAGGTAATGGATTATGCTAAGGAACAATGGAACAAGGCAGCAGCTAGAGTTTTTGGCCCTCCTCCTACTGAGAAAATAGTATGTGCCTGACGACAGCAAGAAGATGAACTTAAGACCGCTAACAAAAGTATACCTAATCTTCATTGCCCACGTCCACAGTGACCTAAACTTGAAGATGACATAAGAAGTGGGTGGTGGATGAGAGGAGTTCAGGGAGATGTGTTTCTATGAAGATGCTGTTATGATATTTATGAAATAGCAGGGTTTATCAATGCGGACCAAAACATCCATTGCACAGAAAATGCCACGAAAATTATTGTAAAGTCATTTAAAAAGTGTGGCACTATTATAGCAATGCCCTTGATGGCACAGAAGATGATGCCTTATTTGAAGACAATGATGATAGCAGCAGTGATTCCAACAGTAGTAGTGATAATGAATTTTTGGGCTTTGATGATGATTAAAGTTTTTTCATTTTCTTACTATGTTCAATAGTAGTACTGTAGTTCAAGTCTTTAGTATTAAGTATACCGTATATATGAGTTTCCACAAGTTAGTCAAAAGGATTATTGAAAGATATTTATAGTAATTTATTGTTATTCTTTGCATATATTCAGCTCTACTGCTTGCTTTTTTTTTTATACACAGTAATGTTCTATGCTAGATGTGCTGTTTTTATAATATTTTCTGCTATACATAAAGTGCTTTGGCTTGTATTGCAATTTTTTATAATGATATGATAGCTTGCCATAGAAGAACTATGCTGAAATATACTAATACACACAAAAAAAATATAATTCCTCTGAATATGCCCTGCTAAATTGGGGGTGTGTCTTGTATGTCATCAAATATGATATATATATATATATATATATATATATATATATATATATATATATATATATATATATATAATATATATATATATATATATATATATATATATATATATATATATATATACAGTAAAACCTTGATATAACGAACCAATTGGGGCAGGGGATCTGATGCTGTATCCGATAATTCGTTATATCTGAAGTTCGGTAAAAATACCGAATGAGTTCGGTATTCCTCCCACACTTCTAAACCTGTATATTTGTACATAATTGAATATCATAAGCAGCAGTAAGGCATCTTTATCTTCAACCTCGTAAGTACAAATATTTTATAATACATTATCATCATCATTATCCATCTTAATCATCAATTGCCTCTTTGATTCCACTACAGAACAAAGTCCCCCCATCCGTCTCTGTTCATCTTTATTCCAGGCCACCACAGGGAATCTTCCTATCTCATCTCTCCATCTAATTCTCTGTTTGCCTTGCCTTCTTTTACCATTGCTGGGTAAGGGTTCAATCAATCAATCATTGGAGACATACGATGACGAGCGCGTTGCCTCATCCACCCTCTGACGCCAACCTTGGTGATCATCCCACATGAGTTTCCTTGCAGGCCCCCTTCCCATACCAAGTAACTACAGTTGAGCCCCATTTAGCACAAAAATTTGGTGGCTGAACATTGCGCTAACTGAGCATGTGAAAAATTTGTTTTGTGATCACTTGGCTCTGACTTTTTGGGGTTGTAATTACTCAAAATAATCATGCACATTATTGAGGCAACTCACCTCTCTTTCACTTCTTTCTATTTACTGAATTGCCTTCTTTTTCTTTCCTATCAATCCACAAAGCAAGGAATTTCTCTATTTTGATGAATTTTTCATCCCACACAAACTTGCGATTGTCACACTGATTTTGATTGTGCTAAAATAAGCTTTTTGTTTCAATTTATCCATTATTTAAAGGATGAAACATAATTTTAAGATATTCATTTATTTTATATTTTTTTCCAGGATAAGCTACACTATTGGTGGCATAGGTCAGAGACCAACGGGTGGGTCATGGTGGTGGTCTGGCATGATTCAGGTATGCCAATGCGTCGATTGAGTCGCAGTGTGCCACCTCTGCCTCCAACTGCACTCTTTCACCGTCTTGACCTCCTCTCACCCAGTGAAGCTCGGGTGTGTCGCCACTTCAACCAGATGGCAACTTTGGGTAAGAAATAAAGTTGTTTATGACACTTTAAGTCACCGCCGCAGTGTTGCATCTTTATCTATCTTCTACCTCTATTTTCATGCTGACTGCTCTTCTGAACTTGCTAAGTGCATGCCTGTCCCCCTCACACGGCCTCGCTGCACAAGACTTTCTACTTCTTCTCATCCCTATTCTGTCCATCTTCCTAATGCACGAGCTTACCAGTATCTTCACTCTTTCATCCTTTACACTGGTAAACTCTGGAACTCTCTTGCTGTGTCTATTTTTCCACCTGCCTATGACTTAAACTCTTTCAAAAGAAGAGTGTCAAGACACCTCTCACACTAAATTGGACTTCCCTCCCATGTCTATATTTCTCCTACTGTTCTCTTTACAGGATCTGGCAACAAGCGGGATTTTTGTTTTACTTATTTTTGTTTTCCCTTAGCCAGTACTCTTTTAATTGAAAAAAATAATATAATATTTTGTCTGGTTTTAAACCTAACTGCAATTATATTATTGTTAAAATTTTTCAATGCGAGAGAATTTGAAGTTGGGTATCCTGCTTAAAGTGCTTTATTTTCCTAAATAGGGTCACAGTGTCTTACTTAAGGGTCAGTTCAAACAGAAACAGTTATTGTCAAAAGGCCATAAAAGCTAAGGTGTACATTTTATTTTCAAGATTTGTTTTTACCCAGTCCTATTTTTATTAAATACTCCCTCAGGATCTCTGCATCCCAGGCCTTCACCAGCACTCAGCCCAGCCCTGATTTGGCTGGTTGGGATGGGGCTTGCAACCCCTCCCCATAAAACTATCCTCTACTGCCACGACCAGATTAAGAGGTTGAGGTCTGGGTCAAGGCTTTGGTAGCGGGCAAGACCCAGTTTTGCTGGGTGTTCAACTATTCAGACCCATTTAATGCCAAGGTATCAGGGGAGCCTGATAGACCGAATTACGGATGAAGGGTAAACCCCTTGGTACCCCTGCAACCTTAATGGGGTGGGAGGATCCCCTTGCCTTACAGACAATTCTGGGGGTGACGAATGGACTATTGAAGAGGCGGCTACTCGCCAAACCAGTTCTTGTGTAAATCTCCTGCAGGTTCTATATCTGGCCTCTCAGAGGACCACTGACTGCCTTATCTATCGGATGAGCTCAGTAGGCTGAGGATATATTGGGACTCACCGAGACGAGGAGGCCTGGTAGTGGCGAGATCAGTAGCAGAGGTTTTACCTACTACTGGTCCAGCATGAGCAATGGTGCCTGTCTTAAGGGAATAGCTATAGTCGTCTTTAGCAGACTGCAGCCATCTATTGTTGAGGTTATACCAGTTGATGAGTGTATAATGCAATTGAGGCTGAAGCACATCTGGGGCTTCATGTCTCTTGTTGCAGTGTATGCTCCTACTGGAGTCTGGGGCTGACGAGAAGGAGATGTTTTACGCTAAACTTGACTGGTCTAGATCAGTGCCCCCGCTGGCACACACTCATTGCTGCCACTGGCTCTGGGAGAGCTGGCTATGAGTTATTTGTTGGTCCCCATGGCTGTAGTACCAGAAACACCAACAGCTCTCTCCTAAATTTTACAAATTCCAGAAGGTTGAAAATTGCAGATTCTTGGTAGCAAAGACAAGAGCTGTATTTTTGGATTTGGTATAACATTGCTGGAGGGATATCAAAGGAGATTGATCACATCCTCGTTAGTACTCTTTGGAGGATCCTCCAGAACTGCAGGGTATTCCAGAGTGCTGAGTTCTTTGCAACTGATCACAAGGTCGTTGTTGCAACACTCAAGCTTCATGTCAAGTCCAGAAAGATATCGATATGTGATCACAACGTGTTCCATCTTGAGAAACTGAAGGATTCGTCATGTGCTCATGAATATGCAATGACAGTCTCAAATTGGTTTGAAGTGTTCTATGATCTTGAGGACCCGGTAGAATTGTGGGATACCTTCAAACGTGAAACTCTTGAGGCTGCCAGAGGATGTGTTGTGGGGCGTTCAAGGTCACGGGGTGGTTTCACTGTGGTGCGGACACTGAACAGTATAGAGAAGAGTTGCGCTGCTAGGCTGGCTGGGAGCCGGGACCAGTACAGGGCTCTGTCTCATAGGATTAGAACTCTTCTGAGAAGAGACAATGAGAGGTATGTCAGGAGTCTTGCAGAGGATGTTGAGGGTCATTTAAATGCTAATGACCTTAAATCTGCTTATCAAGCCCTGAAGAAACTCCGCTCCAAGTCTACATTTCGGGTGAGTGCCATCTGAACAGCAGATGGTTGTCTTATATCAGACACGAATGGGCAGATGGCTCGTTGGGCTGAGTACTTTGAGCAGTTCTTCAAGGTCAACCGTCCAAGCTGACGGCTTCAAACTATTGAGTTACAGGTGATGGATGCTGATCCCCCCATTAATGAAGGTGCACCCCTTGTTGATGAAGGTAAAGAGGCTGTGGCAAAGTTTAGGGGTAGAAAGGCAGCTGGCATTTGTAACATCAGTGCAGAGTTGTTCAAAGCTGGAGACGAGGCCATGATCCGAGGTTCTAGTGATAACTTGAAGCACTTCATGAGAAGGTGAAACCTGGCCCAAGACTAAAGTTCAGGTGTTTGGAGCCTTGCTAAATGAAACAGTACGGTCTTTCCATGTGTGTGTGGTGAGGACATTGATATCTTGGACAGCTTCAAATACCTTGGTAGTGTGGTCCATAACAATGGTGGATCACGTCAAGAAGTTTTACGGCAGATTGGCCTGGCCCATGGTGTTATGGACTCTTTCAGCACGAGTATCTGGCATTGTCTGTATGATGGACTAAGATTCAAATCTTCAAGTTGCCGATGATCCTTGTCTTACTGTATGGTTGTGAAACATGGACACTGAACACTGATCTGGAGGCAAACTGATGTTTCTGGTAATAAAAGCCCTTGCTGAATCATGGGATATCGCTGGAATCACTGTGTCAAACCAACAACTGCTCCCTGAGACTGAATCAAGGCCTATTACCAGCATAGTCCATCAACGTCAACTGCGGCTATATGGGCATGTGGCATGTTACCCAGAAGCTGATCCTGCTTGTCGGTTTGTCTCTGAAAAGGATAAATTAGGGTGGAAGAGGTGAAGGGGGCACCCACAAAGTTCGTGGCTGTGGTAAGTCAAAGCATCCTGCTGAGAGTTACTTGGTATGTGAAGGGAGTTTGCATGGGGACTTGCACTGGGTGATCGCCAGGGCTGGCATCGGAGGATGTGAAAGACGAAGCTCCCCTTAGCATATGCCCCAAATGATTGATTGGCTTAATTTTTTTTATTCCATGTAATGATTGTGATAATAAGTAAGAGAGAAAAAAATATACTCATGCATATTGTTTAATGTAATTTGTTGATATATTAGATAATTGATTATCATGTTTGATTATATTATTGATATCATGTATGAACTTATTTCACACAGATGGTAGCACCCTCTTCCTTTCTGTGGGTTCATATGTGTCGCCATTGACTCAGCTTGCCAGTGGTGTTGAGAGCATGGGTGCTGTGCAGAGCATCACTGCCTATCTCAGTGACAACACTCAACTCATTGCAAATCCAGGCCTGAGGCAGGGTGTGCGTACTGATGCCACAGCACTCTACAAAATCTCAGACTTCTGGAAAAAGCAGTATGAAAATAGTGATCTCAGTAAATATATTGTGAGAAGGTATGTGTGTGTTGTTCACTATCGGCTTTTGATGTTCTTAAAATTATTTTGTTGATACAGTTAAATATACATGGAAAACCTTTTTTTTTTACAATTGTCAACTTTTGCTTTATGCAACAGGTAAGATAGCAACAACATGAAAAAGTAACAACAAATGAAGTAATCGTAGTTATGTAACAACTGCAAGAAAATAATACTTTTAAGAAGATAGAATATGTGTATAGGCGTGTATGGAAAAGTCAGGATATTAGAAACAAATAATACAAGCACTGATTTTTTAGGATATATTGTTATACAAATTTGACCTCACGAGTATTATTGAAGTCAAGCTCAAAATTAAATAAAAAACGTGGCAAATTTTATAAGATGGCCGTGCTAGTGTCACAGGCGAGAACTAGCCACACGAAAAGTAAGTAAATCAACAACTGCAACTGCATTTAATTATATATATATATATATATATATATATATATATATATATATATATATATATATATATATATATATATATATATACATACACACACTGTCGACCCTCGATTTAACAGACTAATGCGTTAGTGTAAAATGTCCGTTGCTTGGTTAAAGGCCATGATATTGCAATCCGGGAAAATAAATCTAGGGTGAAACTCATAACTTTTGGACAGAAAATATAAAAACCTTATATAACCGAAACTAACTGAACCAAACCTAGTCTAATCATAACCTAACATAACCTAATCATAACCTAACATAACATAATTAACCTAACATAACTTGAAAGATGTTTTGCCAGGTAAATAATAATGAGCACCGCCTCAAACCTTCACAGATGAGTACACTATGTATAGTACATACGACTTCATATTTATATCGATATCGTCTGAGCAGTAGTTAGGCAGATTTGCCCAAATACTTTTTGGCTTACCTTAACCTAAGTTGTATATACAGTATTTACAGTTGCACTCAATGGTTACTCCAAGTCAAAAGGCCATTAATCTATATGCTCTAGTCAAAAAGCCATTAATATCTATATGCTCCGCCCACAATCAGCTAGGCTGATTGTGGGCGGAGCATAAAGATTAATGGGTACACCCAGCCACTTCCGTTTGAGGAGTGAGGCAGAGCCTAGGCTCTGCCTCACTCTTCCTTCTAGGCATCAGTGTTGAAACCATCATGGAGTCTAATAAGTGTGTGTAGCATCTTCTCCCGAAGTTAATACCTACGAGTCAGATAGAATTAAGGTGGCAGAATATCATGCAATATATATCAACTTCTGGAAACTATTAAAAACATTTGTTTTAATTTTTGTATACCCATCGCCTCAGTAGGTAAGACCAGTACTTGGTTACAGCCCCACAATGTTAGGTTAGGATGGGGTTAGGGTTAGGTTTCTCGAAATGAAAAAGCATTATACTTTGCCCAGAAATAAACTGTCCGTGCCTAAAAATTAGTAGGCTAACCTTATCTAACCTAACCTAGCTATGCACACTTATTAGATTCCATGGTAGTCTCAACACTGATCCCTAAAAGGAGGAAGATGGAGCCTAGGTATACATCAGCTGATTGTGGGCAGAGCATAAAGATTAACGGCTGCATCCAGACGCTTACCTTTGACTCGGAGTAACCATTGAGTGCAACTGTAAATACTGTACATACAACTTAGGTTAAGGTAAGGCAAAAAGTATTAGGGTAAATCTCCATATATACTGCTTGGACGATATCGTTATAAATTTAAAGTCCTACATACTATACATAGTGTACTGAACACATCTGTAAAGGTTTCAGGCTATGCTCACTATTGCTTACCTGGCAAAAATGTTAGGTTAGGTTAATTATTTTATGTTAGGTTATGGTTAGGTTATTGTTTGATTAGTTTATGTTAGGTTTGGTTATATAAGGTTTTTATATTTGGCGTTTCTTCCTGGATTTCAACGGATTCTGTTACCAACGTAACTGCCACCTACCGGACATTCCTTTGCACTAACGCACTTTAGTCCGGATCTGGGTTGATGGTCCGTTAGCAGACAGAGTCTATCAAATCCGAAGTCCGTTAAATTAGGGTCCGTTAAATCGAGGGTCGACAGTGTATATATATATATATATATATATATATATATATATATATATATATATATATATATATATAATATATATATATATATATATATATATATATATATATATATATATATATACATATATATATATATATATATATATATATATATATATATATATATATGTATGTATATATGTATATATACATGTATATATACATGTATATATACATGTATATATATATATATATATATATATATATATATATATATATATATATATATATATATATATATACATACATATACACAGTAAACCCTCTATATATCGGTTATGTATAAGTCGGATATCGGATATATCGGACTACACAGCCACTGAATAATTTTTATATAAATCGGACGGCGGCGATATATGCGGCGAGCATCCGGTATAGTTTCCTGCCAAATCAGCCACCTACGCTGATGCACGTTACTCCTTGGTCAGTTTTAGTGATGGGAATTCCGGGAGCCGATTCTTTCGTTTTCGTTCACTCAATAGAGCCGGCTCTTATCAGCTCCCAAACAGCTCTTTCAGCTTTTAAATACACACACAATTCCCGTCACTACATCCGAGGTTCCAGAAGTTATATTTGATGACAGAGCATAGAAGTAACATACATAAATACAGGTAAGTATAAAAATACAATTATTATCTGTTTAAAGTTTGGATGCTAAAAAGTGTTTTAATGATTTTGCGTGTGTAGCAGGATAAATCGGATATATCGGATCTTCGGATATTTCGACAAGGGGTTCCCCCCAATTGATCAGATTTATAGAGGGTTTACTGTATATATATATATATATATATATATATATATATATATATATATATATATATATATAT
>JAXIVD010004952.1:27500-32140 GCA_036785275.1 Cancer borealis | reverse complement strand
CATTGTGTTAACACTGTGTTATGTCTGTTGCAGCATTGTGTTAACACTGTGTTATGTCTGTTGCAGCATTGTGTTAACACTGTGTTATGTCTGTTGCAGCATTGTGTTAACATTGTGCTATATAAGTTGCATTGTATCAACATTGTTATGCCTGCTGCTCGCGCGTGGTGATGACCGGGCCTGGCGTTGGAGGGTGAGCGTATGTCCTTTAATGATTGATTGATTGATTGCGTAAACGCTGTTATGTTTGCTGATCCGTTTTTTAACACTGTTTTTTATCTGCTGCAACATTTTGTTAACTCCATGTTATGTCTGCTTCAAAACTATGTTAATAATGTGCTATGTCTGTTGCAACAGTGTGCCAACACAGTGTTATGTATGTTGCAAGATTGTCTTAACACTGCTCTATGTTGTGTTAACACTGTGCGGTGTCTATTACAGTGTTGTGTTAACAGTATTATATTTGTTGCAGTGTTGTGTTGGCACTGTATAGTTTGGCTGTAACACAGTGTTATGTCTGCTGCAGCATTCTTAACACTTATGTCTGTTTCAACATTGTGGTGTTGTGTTATGTGTGCTGCAGCATTGTGTTAACACCGTGGTATGTCTTCTGGAGTTTTGTGTTATCACTATTTCTGTCTGTCTGTTTCTGTCTGAAGTGTTATGCTAGCACTATATGTCTGCTACAACATTTTGTTAACACATTATCTCTGCTGCGGCATTGTGTTAACGTTGTTGTGTCTGCTTTTGTGTTCTGCTAACACTGTGTTATGTCTGCTTTTGTGTTCTGCTAACACTGTGTTATGTCTGCTGCAGTATTGTGTTCATATTTATTGTGTTTTTACTGTTGTAACGTTGTGTCAAGACTGTGTTACGTTTATTGCCGCATTGTGTTAACACTTATGTTTGCTGCAGTGTTGTTTGAAAACTGTTATGTCTGCTGGAAGTTTGTATTTAAAAGTAAAAAAGATTTATTTATTTATGTGTCCATTACTTAAACATAATAATGTATAGCATGATGATAAAGTGTGTTGTGTCTGCTGCACCATTGTGTTAACAATGTGTTATGTCTGCTGCAGTGTTATGTTAACACTGTATATGGCTGTTGTAACAATGTGTAAGCACTGTTCTATTTCAGATGCAACATTATTAACATATATCTGCTGCAATAGTGTGTTAACCTTGTGTTATGTCTGCTGCAACATTGTGTTAACACTGTGTTATGTCTCCTGGAGTATAATGTCAACAATATTTCATGTTTAATAGAGCGTTGCGTTAAAAATGTGTTATGTCTGTTGCAGTGTTGCAATAATGTGTTATATCTGTTGGAGTGTTGTTTTAACACTATGTTCTGCCTGTTGCGACGTTCTAATAACACAGGTATATCTTATGCAGCACTGTGTTAACACTGTTTTATGTCTGCTGCAGCGTTGTGTTAACATTGCTTACCGCTATTATACTCTTTATCCGTATTTTTGTTAGCACTGTTTTATGCAGCATTGTTAACACATATATCTGCTGCATCATTGTGGTAACACTGTGTTATGTCTTATGGAGTATAGTGTTAACACTGTGTTATGTCTGATGGAGTGTAGTGTTAACACTTATGTCTGATGGAGTATAGTGTTAACACGGTGTTATGTCTGATGGAGTGTAGTGTTAACACGGTGTTATGTCTGATGAAGTGTAGTGTTAACACTGATATGTCTGATGGAGTATAGTGTTAACACGGTGTTATGTCTGATGGAGTGTAGTGTTAACACGGTGTTATGTCTGATGAAGTGTAGTGTTAACGCTGTGTTATGTCTGATGAAGTGTAGTGTTAACACTGTTATGTCTGATGAAGTGTAGTGTTAACGCTGTGTTATGTCTGATGGAGTGTAGTGTTAACACGGTGTTATGTCTGATGAAGTGTAGTGTTAACACGGTGTTATGTCTGATGGAGTGTAGTGTTAACACGGTGTTATGTCTGATGAAGTGTAGTGTTAACACTGTGTTATGTCTGATGAAATGTAGTGTCAACACTGTGTTATGTCTGATGGAGTATAGTGTTAACACTGTGTTATGTCTGATGGAGTATAGTGTTAACACTGTGTTATGTCTGATGGAGTATAGTGTTAACACTGTGTTATGTCTGATGGAGTGTAGTGTTAACACTGTGTTATGTCTGATGGAGTGTAGTGTTAACACTGTGTTATGTTTGATGGAGTGTAGTGTTAACACTGTGTTATGTCTGATGGAGTATAGTGTTAACACTGTGTTATGTCTGATGGAGTATAGTGTTAACACTGTGTTATGTCTGATGGAGTGTAGTGTTAACACGGTGTTATGTCTGATGGAGTGTAGTGTTAACACTGTGTTATGTCTGATGGAGTATAGTGTTAACACTGTGTTATGTCTGATGGAGTGTAGTGATAGCACTGTGTTATGTTTGATAGATTGTAGTGTTAACACTGTGTTATGTCTGATGGAGTATAGTGTTAACACGGTGTTATGTCTGATGAAGTGTAGTGTTAACACTGTGTTATGTCTGATGGAGTGTAGTGTTAACACTGTGTTATGTCTGATGAAGTGTAGTGTTAACACTGTGTTATGTCTGATGGAGTGTAGTGTTAACACTGTGTTATGTCTGATGGAGTATAGTGTTAACACTGTGTTATGTCTCATGGAGTGTAGTGTTAACACTGTGTTATGTCTGATGAAGTGTAGTGTCAACACTGTGTTATGTCTGATGGAGTGTAGTGTTAACACTGCGTTATGTCTGATGAAGTGTAGTGTCAACACTGTGTTATGTCTGATGGAGTGTAGTGTTAACACGGTGATATGTCTGATGAAGTGTAGTGTTAACACTGTGTTATGTCTGATGAAGTGTAGTGTCAACACTGTGTTATGTCTGATGGAGTGTAGTGTTAACACGGTGATATGTCTGATGAAGTGTAGTGTTAACACTGTGTTATGTCTGATGAAGTGTAGTGTTAACACTGTGTTATGTCTGATGGAGTGTAGTGTTAACACTGCGTTATGTCTGATGAAGTGTAGTGTTAACACGGTGTTATGTCTGATGGAGTGTAGTGTTAACACTGTGTTATGTCTGATGGAGTGTAGTGTTAACACTGTGTTATGTCTGATGAAGTGTAGTGTTAACACTGTGTTATGTCTGATGGAGTATAGTGTTAACACTGTGTTATGTCTGATGGAGTGTAGTGTTAACACGGTGTTATGTCTGATGGAGTGTAGTGTTAACACTGTGTTATGTCTGATGGAGTATAGTGTTAACACTGTGTTATGTCTGATGGAGTGTAGTGTTAACACTGTGTTATGTCTGATGAAGTGTAGTGTTAACACTGTGTTATGTCTGATGGAGTATAGTGTTAACACTGTGTTATGTCTGATGGAGTGTAGTGTTAACACGGTGTTATGTCTGATGAAGTGTAGTGTTAACACGGTGTTATGTCTGATGGAGTGTAGTGTTAACACTGTGTTATGTCTGATGAAGTGTAGTGTTAACACTGTGTTATGTCTGATGGAGTGTAGTGTTAACACTGTGTTATGTCTGATGGAGTGTAGTGTTAACACTGTGTTATGTCTGATGAAGTGTAGTGTTAACACTGCGTTATGTCTGATGGAGTGTAGTGTTAACACTGTGTTATGTCTGATGGAGTGTAGTGTTAACACTGTGTTATGTCTGATGAAGTGTAGTGTTAACACTGTGTTATGTCTGATGGAGTGTAGTGTTAACACTGTGTTATGTCTGATGGAGTATAGTGTTAACGCTGTGTTATGTCTGACGGAATGTAGTGTTAACACGGTGTTATGTCTGATGAAGTGTAGTGTTAACACGGTGTTATGTCTGATGGAGTGTAGTGTTAACACTGTGTTATGTCTGATGGAGTGTAGTGTTAACACTGTGTTATGTCTGATGGAGTGTAGTGTTAACACTGTGTTATGTCTGATGGAGTGTAGTGTTAACACTGCGTTATGTCTGATGGAGTGTAGTGTTAACATTGTGTTATGTCTGATGGAGTGTAGTGTTAACACTGTGTTATGTCTGATGGAGTGTAGTGTTAACACTGTGTTATTTCTGATGGAGTATAGTGTTAACACTGTGTTATGTCTAATGGAGTATAGTGTTAAAACTGTGTTATGTCTGATGGTGTATAGTGTTAACACTGTGTTATGTCTGATGGAGTATAGTGTTAACACTGTTATGTCTGATGGAGTGTAGTGTTAACACTTATGTCTGATGGAGTGTAGTGTTAACACTGTGTTATGTCTGATGGGGTATAGTGTTAACACTGTGTTATGTCTGATGGTGTATAGTGTTAACACTGTGTTATGTCTGATGGAGTATAGTGTCAACACTGTGTTATGTCTGATGATGTATAGTGTTAACACTGTGTTATGTCTGATGGAGTATAGTGTCAACATTGTGTTATGTCTGATGGTGTATAGTGTTAACACGGTGTTAACGGCGTTGCATTAATACTGGTATATGTATGTTGGAGTGTAGTGTTGACACTGTGTTATGTCTGCTGTAGCGTTGTGATAACACGGTTATATTTTATGCAGCATTGCATTACTGTGTTATATCTACTGCAGTGTTGTTAAAATGTGTTATGTTTGCTGCAGTGTTATGTTGA
>JAXIVD010004952.1:15000-22500 GCA_036785275.1 Cancer borealis | reverse complement strand
TATATATATATATGCATATATACAGATATGACACTGTCAGTTATATCTGTTGAGCTTTTGAAACTTCGATCACAGATATGACACTGTCTGTTATATCTGTTGAGCTTACTTTTGACTTTTGCTTCCGGTGGAAGCTGTCCTGTTTCAAGCGTTTTTCGTATTGCCCTCAATTGTCTATATGAATCAAGAGCGTTTTGCCTGTCCTGCAATGTTAAGCCCTTATGGCACTGTGCAAGGTGTCTCTTTAGGTTTACCGCCTTGCCTTCGCATCCTTTGACAGGACACTCGTGGCGCGGTCGGTAAAATTTTTTGTTTGCTTGAGGTCAAGAAAGTTTGCAGGTTACTCCTTCCCTCAGGCTTTTGCATCTGACTTTCTGGTTGATAGTCCAGAATGCTTCTGCGTAATGCAGACATCTGTGCTTTAAGGCTTCTAAATCAGATGGTTGCTTCTTCAGCTTATCTATCTCTTCGTCGAAGTGATCAGAGATCTCTTTCGTTGTTGGAACAGTATGAAACTGTTCAAATAGCTTCGCAAAGCTGTCATTTTCAATACCCGGGATATGAGGGACCTGAGCTAATAATGCCTTAATGCTCACTGGTGCGCTCAGCGCCAGCTGCTCCATTTCCCTACCAGACATTCGGGGAGCATTTTCCTGCTCGCCTTCATCCTCGCCTTCTACCAAGAAAAAGTGAAATGCAGCCTCAGTACTCCCCTTACTCACTGTGATTTAAACACAATCATTAGATTGATAGACAGTCCCCATTGCCTTTTTGCTTTTTCCTAGGGAGACTCTTCCTCTGAAGAAGACAAGTCTCTTTCCCTGTTATGACATTCTTCATTTATGTCGTAATTCTTATCATAATCACTGTCGCCATTACCGCTTGAAATCCACAAAGATTCATCACCAGTACACAAGCCAGATGGCCCTTGGTCAGGATCCTAACGATCCATTGTTTCTGATCACTTCACAATTGTTCAGTCTTGTTTTTGTATACCTTCATAGAGACGCTGACTGTTTTCATATAGCACTACGCCGCTTTTGTGCGCAAGAGTTGAGAAGGAATGTAAAGTGTGGTGTTGACTATGGAGAGCTCTAAGTAAAGGCTTGCCATGAGGGTCTCGCCATCAGGCTGCGTGACGAAACCGCTATAGTCTTTGTTAGGGAGAAGAGATACAATAACAATATATCGTCAACTTTTTGAGATATAGATGATTTTGTCAAATTATTTCATATTTTTCCTTTTTTTTTTATTGGAATGTGAAAAAAACCATTGAGTTCCAATATCTCAAAAACTATTGGTCTGAGGGGGTTTTTGAGAGTTTTCGTCCCCCCATACGATAACAACCCCACCTGCTGGTGACAGAGATCATATTCCTAAGGCCCGATTGCATTTTTTTAAATCTGCAGTTACCACCTGATGATGATGATGATGATACTTGAACGACTCCAAAATCTGTTGAAATTCTCAAAGCATGGCAGACCAGGTGCAGGGACAATGTGCATTGAATTATTATCCTTATTGTCTTAAGACATAAGGCTCCATTGTAAGGCTGTTGAGATCTGTTGACCGGCTACGTTCAGAGCATATCGTTATTCAATTTCTATCCTCATTAACTGACGATATTAATCATAAAATGCTACAATACACTTCCTCACGAGCAGCAAGAGGATTGGTGATAAATACACAATTAACTCAGTCTGAGCTGATCAAATCGAGGACGCTGGACTCCCCTGAGCCACGGGGAGCACGGACTTCACCCCAGTTGCACCAATTGTGGTGCCACTTTCAAGCATGTCCGAAGTCTTGCCCCAAGGGGCACAGGGGTGTATCCAGCCCTCGATCACATCGTGGAAGCTGGACTCCCTTGTGCCATGGGGGCAATGATTTCACTCCAGTGTCCCTAGCAGAACCATAAGGACTCTGAATAGCCCAGCTGGCCATCGTGCCAGCAAACATAAAACAACAACAACAGTCTGAGCTCAGCCTTGGCTGCGAAACTATCCCTGTTCTTGTGCTCTGTTGAAGGAAGACTACTTTGTATACGGGTGAGTATTGAACACACACACACACACACACGCACACACACACACACATATATATATATATATATATATATATATATATATATATATATATATATATATATATATATATATATATATATATATATATATATATATATATATATATATATATATATATATATATATATATATATATATATATATATATATATATATATATATATATATATATATTATTGCGGGCCCCACCCCACGGGAAGTGTTAGAGACGAGACTACGTGACGAGACGGGCTTACGCCTTTTGTTTGAAGACCACGTGTTGTCCAGCCAGGAGCTGGCGTGGCGGGAAGAGAGAGAGAGAGAGAGAGAGAGAGAGAGAGAGAGAGAGAGAGAGCGGGAACAGATGAGCAGTCGTGGGTGATGAGTTGCCAGCGAGAATTAAGGCGAGTCTTGCTTAGTGTTTTTACTTTCACGTCAGTTCTCTTCGTTCTCCTAATTTTCCTGACTTTCCTTCTTTCTTCTTTGTATTGCAAGGTATCCTATCTTGTAGACCATTTTTTTCTGCATCCTCTCGTATGTTTGTCATTGTTCTAGGTTTCTTATGAGCGGAGCAATGATTTTCTGAGAGAAAAAATTATTAGGCTATGCTAGCTGCACGCGGTGTGGACGAGACGAGTCCGCTAGGAAGAGCACCATATGGTAACACTGCGACAGAAGGAGGGGGTCTCTGTGCAGTGAGGAGTCAGTTACCCACTAGCCAGCCACTAAGAACACATCTTCGCTCGTTCACTCTCCTCAATTTGGCATTATTCCGTGTGTAATCTCCTCATATTTAAGGGAGTGGGTTTTAAGACTGGCCTAGTTAGTTCAGGGGTAATTTGTGTAGCTAGACAGTAAGGCCCTGTCTATACGAGGACCAGGTTGAGTGAGAACGACGAGTGTGTGGTTGTATAATTACCATCTAGCTGGCGGTGAACTCCACCTAGGGTTTTGTCAGACTTTTGAGTCTCGGGAACTAGTTTCGGCGTTGTCTGCTTTGTCGGCGTTGTCACACACACACAAAGAAACATAAAAGAACAAAACACAGAACCATACGAACAAGGTATATGCCACGCAGGGAACGTTAGGCTATCTAGACCCACCAAAGCAAGGATGGCGTAACAATAGTCCCTCCAAAACATCGTGTTGAAGTAACAAACCACATCAAGTGGTTGGCCTTGGGGGCTGGGACAGCAGGTGACGGACAGTGGAGCAGGACAGGCAGTAGTGTCGGCTGGAGGCGCGGCGCTCACCCGACACTGAAGGAAGGCTCGTATGCCACCCTGGCAATCTGCCAAGGTGGCCAGTAAGCTCAGCCGCAGACGAGCAGAAATAATGTTATTTACCTATGATATGGCGTGTGTGTGTGTGTGTGTGTGTGGTAATGTTTCCTCCTCTTCCTTCTCGTTTATATAATTCTGTAATAAATATAATATATTCGTGTGGTTATATATACGTACACGAGGCAGTGAGTTAAATAAAGACTAAAACATTAATGAATGTATATATTTTGATCAAACAGATATACATAGCAAGAATTTTGGCGCCAAATCATTGCCACATCAAACCTAACTTGAACTCTTAATAATGATGTGTCTGCCTGTCTTGTCTGTCTGTCCTTTTACTGCCTACAACCTAATCATCATTCAAAATAACAAGAATAAACTCTCTTTATCACACTCGCATTAACAAGATATAAACAATGGATTAAAATAAAGCTTCAAATTAAGGCTTAAAGATAAATATCACATAACTAGTGTTGATTAGTCTGAAGTTATTAGTGAGAATTTATCAGTGAAGGAGCAGTATTATAGTAACTTGATGTGCTCTGGTCTTGTATATCAGGAGAGAAAAGTTCAAGCCATGCCTGTAAAAGTTCACAGGAAATGTATATAATCAAGTTGTTATTTCCGTTGACTGGCTGAGTAAATATTTTCGAATACTGCATCATAAAGATTTAGAAGCGTAAACTGATGCAAGATTAATACTCCACATACATACATACATACAGCTTCTTGAAAATACAGAGAATACACTGATAGTAATACTTATTCAATACCTTTTTCCAACATGAGTTATATACTGACCAATTATTAACCATACATAAAAAATCATGATAAAATATATAATAACACTACATCTGGTTACAATATAAAGAATACAGTATTTCTTTCTCTTATTTATGCATCACCAATACAAATCTAGCTTCGTCAGTTCCTCCTGAGAGCGGATAACTACTATTAAAGGAGAAGTGTGTGGAGCGAGCGAGCTATAAGTGTCCTTTAACGAAATTGTGGGATGAAGGGAAATTGTTGAGGGAATCCAAAGTTCTGGGGAATTTGCTGCTGGATCGCTTGATTCTGACGGAAAATTTCATCCTGGATTTGTTGTTGTTGTTGCAGAATCTGATGAGGAAAAATATAGACCTCGTCAAACACTTTAAAAAAATAAAACATGAAGTAAGATACCAAGAAATAATTTTGATAGGAAGTACTTTCTATAATATAGGATAATGTATTTTTAGGTTAAATTGGATAATGTATTTTTTTAGGTTAAATTAAGTTTTTCGTGTATTAATTTGGTCTTGCAAAGGAGAACGAGAAAAAAAAATATATATATATACAAAAGATATAATATATGGTAGTTATACTTAATTCTTTCTGATGCAAATAAATATTACTCTTTTAAAGTCTAACTATCAAAGACTATGTTCTTCTCTTCTTTTTCCTTCCCTACCATCCATCGCTCTATCCATACGTAGATATAACAAAAAATAACACGTGTTGGTACACATAAGAGAGTCTAAGTACCTGTTGCTGGGTTCTCTGGAAGGATTCTTTGGCAGCCTCGGAATGAGCTTCAGTATTTCTCCTACAGGCGTTCAAGGCTTCCACAGCATTCTGCACGGGAGGATCTGCAACAGTCTCTAAAGAACCACCAGGAGCCTGTCTGTAGCTAACCTGAAATAGAGAGATTCTCTAACAATTAGGGCTATTTTAGCTTATCTGCAAGGAAAAAATATTTACACTGTATTTTAGCTTGTTATCTGCAAGGAAAAAATATCTACACCGTACTTTCGCTTGTTATCTGCAAGAAAAAATGTCTACACTGTACACATTTTATTTTAGAATGATATCTACATAGTACAATAGATTAGTTAGGTTAGGTTACGCTATATAAAGTGTAGATCGCATACCAAAGAGCCTGTCTATAGCTAACCTGAAATAGATATAAGAAAAATTCTTTCTTTATGTCCTTGAAACCCAATTTAACATGCCATTCACAAAATTTTGTCAATATTCATGTATATGGCTATATTTATAAATAAACGATATATTTACATATGTCACCTCTCCATTATCCCCGAAAATAATTATGACATTACACTTAGTTTGGGAACCATTGCCTTACCTTCCCGGTATCTTAACCTTACCTTCGTGTGAGTAATTTAATAAAACATAATAAACTCGCCTTAATGTTCTGTCCATGTGTGTCCGTATAAGAACATTCTCCTCTGACCGTACCATCGTTGTCTGTCACTTGGCTCTGCGCTGATCCACTGCCGAAGGAGAATGCGTGTGTTGTTTGTGCCTTCCCAGACACCGTCTCTACCTGCGTCAAGGCCAGAATGCTTCCTAACACAACCACTACCACTGCTCTGGTGCACGCCATCTGTTGGCGGAAAAAAGAATCAGGAAAATAACAGACAAACAGATAACCAAACAGACATACAGATAGATACCGACTTACGGCTATTTATGAAAATGTGTTATTTTTTTTATACTGTGCGCAACTTTTATCTGACCGTGGAACCACTAATAAGTGCCGCGGCACCAGACACATTACAAGACGAGTGGATGACAGCCAGCAGGCACCCACACCCACACCCACACATACATACACCCTTATACACACACACACACACACACACACACACACACACACACACACACACACACACACAGGGAAAAACTGGTGACGCGTATGTGATCGCTTTGGCAACCAGCGTCATTAAATGTCACATACACACACGCGCAGCTGACTTAATGACGTCACACATGAACTAGCTAACTCCGTGGCGTATTAGATTAATCTCAAACTATCATATTCATTGACTCTTTGCTCTTCATCACAAACTACTTTCTCCAACTTGAGGGAGAGATACGTTCACCTTCCTCAAACTGTTGGTGCATACTGAGACTCTGAGAGGCGAGAGCAGTGATGTCAGCCTCTACAGACTCTTCGCTCTATACAGAGTCACAGACACTGAAATTACCCTACATCTTCCTTCATTACCCTACGACTCAGGATGAACAACTATACTAGCTGGCTTGGTAACTTTTATTTATATGGTATATGGTAGATGACTTATACTAGTACAATGCTGTTAATTCACTGCAGTTGGAAAAAAATAGATGGCAGCATGCTCACACGTACAGTACATATCGAGTAACTACCGACTCGTAACTAATAGACCTGTCTTGTGACTCCTGTCCCTGTACTCCAGTAACTCCATCCGTTTTCTTTCACTTCGGATCTTTCAACATTACTGCCAATTTCACGAGAAACTTTTCTATTAATTAAGACGGTTGAATTCATTATTTATCGTTAAAGCACTTTTTCTTTGTAAATGACCAGAGTCTCTTTTTGAGCATAATTTCCTTTCCTTTTACATATTCTATCTGTTGCTGCAAATGACTATCACGCATGTTAAATTTCAGAATTACCCTACGTTTTGCTCAGATTTTGTAAAATTACTCTACCGCCCTACAGACCTGATTTGAGGCTAAATTACCCTATGCGTAGGGTAATTATCCTACAGTTGGCATCACTGGGCGAGGGTGAAATCATCAGTGAGATGCGGTATGAGAGTTTCGACGCTGCCAGCCAGTATCTTACTAGGGGACTAAGGCTGGGGTCACACATACGAGGTTCAGCGATACGTTTAATTGCGGATAGCTATCCACAATAAAACGTATATCCATCCGCCATGATCCCCCACTATCCGTAACAGTCCGCACGGAACCGTGGATGGGCTGTGGTTGGTTTGAAATTTTCAAAAATACCTCAACCTGCCGCCGCCACGGCTGAGTATCCGCAATCGAAACGCACTGACACCGCAAAAGATATGCAATCAATCCTTATTGTGCGTAATCGATCCGAATTGAAAGCAGTCGATCCGTATTGGACGTATTTGATCCGCAACAATCCACAATGAACTGCCACTGATCCGCCTGTCAGCGCCAATGTATGATACGTTGATACGTTGGGCGGATTGATGCGACATCAAGGTGATATATAGACAATTTCTCGGATTGAATTTACAATTTTTTACATACTTGTCTATGGCACGTTGGGTTGGCGACATGTTGACTGCTTCGTATCTTTACTTGCACGGGTGGAAACGTTGGAGAATTCCTTTTATATATGTGGC
>JAXIVD010004952.1:7500-10000 GCA_036785275.1 Cancer borealis | reverse complement strand
CTTGGCAGTGGCCAAGTCTTCTGTCAACCCTACCAGCAGGGAGGCTCACGAGGCCTTGTAACCCTAGTGAGAAAGGACATCCCAGCTACCCTAACAGAGGAACCTCACAACTTCGGGGTGCAAGTAGACACTGTGCATTACGCTGCATCTGGGCAGCACATACGAGCTCGATGTATACACTGTATTACCGTCAGAAATCACATCTAGATCTGGTACCTCTATTGGAAAACCTTAAGGCCGGGTTCACACAAGACACTTTTAGTGGTCAGTGGCCGCCATTAAAAAATGGTCACCACTCGGTGGCGGCCACTGATGAGGTCAGTGTCATCATGGATCTCATGAAAGTAGCAGCTGTCAAAATAAAGTACACACATCTCTTCATTATCATCTTCACCAAGAAAGCATAGACAGCTGCTACTTTCATGAGATTTATAATTACGCTGACCTCATCAGTGGCCGCCACCGAGTGGTGACCATTTTTTAATGGCGGCCACTGACCACTGAAAAGTGTCTCGTGTGCACCCGGCCTAACACCAAACCAACATTATTAAGTGGTAACTTTAATGCCCAGCATCCACATCTTGAGCCACGGAAGAGCGGCGCCATGAATTAGCGAGGGCGGCACGTCATGCAGGTGCTTGAGGACTTCCCGGCGGCTGTACTCCACGGTGAACCGCGACCCACACATATAGCAGGGAGAAAACTGGACCTCACTATAATGGTGAACGGGGATAGCCAAGACCTGAGCGTGAAAGGCGTGCCAGAGCTTCTAAGTGATCACTGGATGTACAACATACTGGCTCTACAAAACACACAAAGAAATGGGTGACACACAAAGCAAACTGGAAGAAATTCACCAATAATCTCAACATCTGGTATGCTGACTATCAAGTCCCGGAGTTTGTGCAACTATTTGCAAGTGACCTCACAAAAGCCATCCAAGACGCAGCTGATGCATCTATACCAACAAGAGGAAGGAAAAAATATAATCCTAACAAAAACTACCGCTGCTACTATGATGACAGGGTTAAACTTCTCACTAGAATGACTCCACAACTCACCAACACATATCAATCTACCAAGAATGAGGAGGATAGAACAAATTTACAAGAATGGAACATCTATGCAAGACAACAAATTGGCATGATACGTGAGGAAAAATGGCTTACATCTATGACAAGCCTCAATCACTCTACCAACAGGACAATGGTCTGGAACAAGATCAACACCGTCAGAGGCAAGCACGCACGTCCACCTGCTCACCCTAATCCAGTCGGGAAAGCGGAGGAGTTAATTACAGAGTACCGTGATAGATCTGCCACTGTCAACCTCCCACGGCAGCTACGAGACCAAAATGACACGCTGGATCCCGCGCTACTCGCTAATGTCACGGCCGTGATACATCTCAACGATGATAATGACCACCAGATAACGAGGGAAAAGCTTCTTAGAGCACAAAAATCCAGCAAAGACAGCCCCTGGAGAAGATGGCATCATATAGTCCATGCTAAACCATGTGTGTGACGTCGTAGGTGATCTCCTGCTACATCTGTTCAACATGTTCTTGATACATGGAGTGGTGCCTGAAGCGTGGACTACAGCCAACATCATCCTAATCCCAAAGTATAACGATCCAGGTAGATATAGACCGATTAGCGTCACATCCGCCATCTGTAAGGTGATTGAGAGAATACTCCTTCATCGCCTCCTGTACAAAATAGGAAATTTTGATACAGAAATAAATGGCTTCGTCAAGCACAGAAGCACGGCCAACTGCCTGGCCTACTATACATCAAATGCAAAGGCGAAAACTGTAGTGTTCATTGACATCGAAAAAGCATTTGACAGGGGGCAGCCGTTGATCATACTTGACGAACTCACCAAGTTGGGTGTTAAAGGAAAGCTGCTCACCTGGATCCAGCAACACCTAACAGACAGAAAAGCCCGCGTCATTTTTCAGGATCAAGCGTCACAATGTCACGCACTGGAAAACGGTACACCACAAGGAATGATGAACGTGTTGGCAACACTTCCGTACCCGGCAGGAACACAACACGTTGACTACGCAGACGACATAGTCCTGCAGACTACCGGAAAGGATTCCATACCCAGAATACAACACTCACTTAACATCCTTGCGAACAAATATGATGTAATTGGGTTCACCATATCGCAACAAAAGACCAAAGCCATAGCAAAGACCCGCCACACACCCCTGACGAAGCTTCATCTCCAGTCAACACAGACTGGATGGCCACTCACCGGTACCTCGGCGTTGTAGTATCCCGGAACGGCACCAGCAAGGCCGAGGTACAACACCTTAAGGAAAAATGCTATGCAAGGAATAGAGTCCTGAAAGCCTTGTTCTGGAAAGACCGGGGCGCCTCAAGCGCTGTAATCCTCACCGCATACAAAGCCTTGGTGCGCTCGTTAATAGATTATGCGAGTCCCGCCCTCCTCACCGTCACCGCCAGCGATGCTGCTACCCTGGAAACCATAC
>JAXIVD010004951.1:27500-30000 GCA_036785275.1 Cancer borealis | reverse complement strand
TTCTTTCTCCCATAAAACACTTCAAAATTTTCAACCCAAAATCAACACTTTCTTTTCTTTTCCTATAAGTAACATATTCTTGGATCTCACTCAGAGCATCAATAGTGTGGGATTAAAGGCGAAATAAGCATCACACACAAAATCTAATTCGGTAAAGTCTTATTCAGCCGCACATCTCGCCCTGAAATTTCACTACAGGAGCTGAAACATGGAAATAAAAAGAACATCATTTCCACGTCTGTCTGTAACACGTTGATGCATAACCACGATACAGACTTAACCTTTGTGATAAAAAAGTAACGTTGAATCCCAAGAACACACCATCACACATATATAGTTCTTTTTGTTTACGTATAATTGGTGCTGATGGCGGTAGAAAAATGTTTCATGGACTGTACGATGCAAGGGATGAGGAATAAATGCATGGTGTTAGTACCAACTGTTCAAAATAATAACAAACGGTCACAGTCAGGCGTACCAACCCTTTTGTGTTAGTAAAGCTTCCTGAAAACACTACCAAACCACCACATCCAGGCGTACCAACTCCCACACGCTGGAAACATTACGATATACACGGGATCAACCTTGCTCTACACTATTTTTTCCGTCTGTTTGTGTCTAGCCTCACCACGCTCTTGTATTGGATGCGTGGAAAGAGTTCTGTTTCTACCTACAAATCATTGCATTGAGGAGTATTTTTTCCTACACCAAATACCTCACTAATGCAGCTGATTTTTATCTTTTTCAATTTTTTGCACCTACATTTTCAACATCTTTTTTGTAAGTCGTCACTTCATTCCTTCCTAAAAACATTATTATTTGTTATCTTTTCAAATTAATGATGTAAGGTATTCTCTTATCTTTACTTAGCATTATGTACGTATGCTCAAAAACAACGATATAGAAATAGAGAAAGCAATGCATTTTTCTCTCCCTCCCTCTCGTAATCTTCTGTAAATCTCCCTTTCACATTTTTATATATTCACGCACTTCGTCTACCTACCATTTTACTTCTGCATTTTAACTTTTCCACAGTTTATCCTTCCGTCCTTATTTTTTCCATACTGGTTCTGATGTAACACTTTTTTTTTTCTTTTTTTTTTTTTGTTTGGTTAGTTTCACATTGCATTTTTTTTTTCGTTCTTTTCTTCCTCCTTATCAGCCTTATTTCCTTTTTTTGTCATTTATTTTCTTCTTGTTCTTTATTATTCCGCACTTTTTTTTTTTTTTAATCTATTATGTTAGTTCTTATTCTATTCTTTCGTTTGACTCAAGTTGATGGAAAATACAACGTTATTTTCACATTCATAACCATTGAATTATACATTTTTGATTCCGTACCTCTATACTTTTTTCAATTTAAGTCTTACGTAACGATAAGAGGATATTTACTTCTCTCTCTCTCTCTCTCTCTCTCTCTCTCTCTCTCTCTCTCTCTCTCTCTCTCTCTCTCTCTCTCTCTCTCTCTCTCTCTCTCTCTCTCTCTCTCTCTCTCTCTCTCTCTCTCTCTCTCTCTCTCTCTCTCTCTCTCTCTCTCTCTCTCAAGTTTATCTCCACCAAATTTATAGATACAATGATATTTTTGGCTTTCACGGGAGAAAGAAATTGGTCGATGACGTCACCATTATCTGTGATTGGCGGGCGAGGTTGCGTGTTCTCCGTTTTCTTTACCTTGCTCACCATTTTCTGTTTTACTTTTAAAGGAGTTTTGTCTCACGAAGTCATGTGGGAAGCGAGGACGACAAGTATCAGCGGTGGTGGTGGTGGTGGTGGTCGTTGTGGTGGGGTTGGCAGGGGTGGTGGTGGAGGTGGTGGTGGTAGATGTGGTGGTTGTGGTGATGTCTTGCGTGGTAGGTCTTGAAGCCTTAGCGTTTTTGTGGTGATGGTGGTGATGGTGGTGACTTGCATCCGTCGTGCGTCGCGTTAGACTGTTCGTGCGGATCATTGGGTTCTGTGTCCGCTGAATCGGGCTTTGAATATGTTGTATCGGGCTTTGTGTTCGTTGGCCTTGGTTCTGTGTATGTTGTATCGGGCTTTGTGTCCTTGGAATCGGACTTTGTGTGCGTTGAACTGGGCTTTCTGTGCGTTTAGTTGCCGTGGAGTACTGGGTTATACTGCCGCTGCGTTGAAGGCGTTGAGTGGGCGTGTCTTGGTACTGGGGCTGCGTGTGGGCGTGTTGGGGCTTGCTGGGGTCCTGCTGGGGGTCTGTTGGGCGGGAAACCTGGACCTGCATGCTAGGGTCGCCTCTTTGGGCTCCAGCTGCAAGTATTTGTGTGTAGTTGAGGGCGTGTGTGTGTGCGTGTGTGTGCGTGTGTGGGTTGGTGAAAGTTTGAGTGTACGTATGTGGATGCATGTGTGTGTGAATCTGTGTATGTGGGTTGGTGTGGGTGTACATTTGTGGGTTTGTGTAGGCATGTGGGGTTGAATCCTTCATAATAAGAGCGTGGGTTGGGGCGTGGAAGCTCTGAAGTGACCCACGGTACACGCCCTCCGTCACCTG
>JAXIVD010004951.1:15000-17500 GCA_036785275.1 Cancer borealis | reverse complement strand
GGAAGAAGAGGAAGAGGAAGAGGAAGAGGAAGAGGAAGAGGAAGAGGAGGAGGAGGTATGAGGAGGAGGAGGAGGAGGCATGAGAGAGGTTCTGGGTGTAGGTAAGGTGGAGTGAATGGAATAGTTAATTAATGTAGGTAGGAGATGAGTGAGGTGGAAGATGAAGCCAGCGGGAGGTGGAGCAGCTAGACCATGACTAAAGAAAGTGGAAAGTAGGAAGGAAGTAATGAAGAAGATAAGATAAAGATAAGGAATAAGAAAAACAAAACTAAGGAAGTGAGAGTAAACATATAGGCGTGGGAAGATAACTTACTGTGACGTTGAGGGGCGGGTGTGGGCGTGTGGGCGGGCCTAGGGTACGGCTGACGGAGGTGGAGCCCAGTTGATTTTGGGCGGTACACAGATACTCTCCATAATCCCGCTGTGACACCTGACGGACCTCTAGCACGGACGCCCATTCCACCAGCCCGTCTTGAAGCTGCGGGCCGGGGCAGGAGACGGGGCGGGGCAGAAGAAGGGGTACGAGTGAGGAAGACAAATTATATCAGTAAATCCTCTCTCTCCTTAGCAACCAATCACTTACAATTCCCTTCATAAACTCACCAATCGTGCACTTAGAGAGAAAGGAAGATGAAGTAAGGAGTCAAATAAGGAAGTGGATTCCGATACATTGTCTTCCAAAGGGGAACAAATCATGTGTATCGGGGAAGGCTGATGAAGGAGTGACTAAAGGAAACTATTAACTCATTGGGGAAGATTCTGTCTGAAGGTTCCAATTGGCAATCAGTAGTTATCCCTCCCAAGCCACATGTCACGAAGGGAAGGAGGAAGAGGCAGGAACCAAGCACTCCAGGATAGGCAATAGGGATGAGGAGGTGCAGTAAGAAGAGGATTATAAAAGATTACAAAGGGATTACAAAGGATGACAAAGGATTACAAACAGGAACGAAATATCAAGTCGTTGCTGTGTTGTTTTGATTTCACTTCTATTAACTAACTAGGATGAAGGAAATGATAGTAGAGTAGAAGGCTCATCACCAACCATCGATCACTTTAGTTGATGTTTGCCGGGAAATAACTGATACTACTCTTATGGAAATTGCATGGAATCTATAAGGAAATGAAGAAATATTTTGTAATTTACGCGTATGTTGTGTTATTGTGAGTGAGTTTGAATATTTCGTAATGTGTTGTATTAATAGCGTAGGTGAAGGTACAGGGTGGAGGAAGAGGAGGAGTTTATATCCATTAAATTAATATGATTCAGATCCTTATTATCGCAATTGTGTACAAGCTTCAATCACTCATGAAATTAGAATAGCAGAGCACTTACAATTATTAAGTCGAATGAAAAATAATATAAGTGGAAAGTGATATACAATAATGATTCATGATGTAATAAATAAACCTTTGTGAGTTAGTTATTTTACAGTTAAAAATCAAGAATAGAATAGTGATGGACCAAACTTGTCTATAAATCAAAGTATATCAATAGAATGAGATAATAATGATGACACGCAAGTCTATCACATTATTAATACCATTATTCCAAAGGTACATATAACACTTACTATTCTAATCCCACCTCACCTTACATTACAGTACACTTCACTGTAACACATGATTAATAGTTATCATGTTGTTAGCATTGCGTATCACTATGTAATATTATAACGTATTCAAGATTTAATTACATTCTTAGTCAAGTTTAAGTATTTCGTTGTATTAGAGTTTAACGTCAAAGTGTTGCAACGTAGAATGAACGTCAGATAACAGGTAGTGATGATTTAAGTGAATACATGATGATATATATTCTAGTTTAATGATGTTTTTAACTGTACTTTTTTTCTCTTTCCAGTTCATCCGTGAGTCCATCCATGTAAGTAATTGTTTTAATTTTATTGTCTTCCTTTTTTCTTCATATTTTTTCTTCATATTTATGTGTGTATGTTTTGATCCATCTTTTTGACCTCCTGTATTTTATTTATTTTTGTATCTACGTAGTTCCTTGTCTATGTAATTTGAGTCAATTTGAGTCACTGCTCAGATACATAAGGACATTTTTTGTATTTGAACAAAGCCACGTTTCGTAATATGGTGATCAACACGTAAAAAAAATTAAACAGGAGAAACAAGCATTGCAATCGAAAGAATGAAAGTACGTAAGCAAAAAAAGGAGGAAAAAATCGCATTAGTCGTAAGAAGAAATATATAACAATCGAAGGAAAGAAAAGAAGAAAAAACACAAAAACAGTTGAAGGAAACACAACAGAAAACGAGAAGAAAAAATTGTTTTGCCTCTTTTGCGGTTTTCTCATAATACTAATTAATGTTAAAAAAAAATACTTTAGCTCTTGGGAAAAAAAGTAATAAGACATCATTCCTTGTGTTTTCTTCCCCGTCATGTCTCAAAGGCGTGTCATCATTCTGCATGACTTTGTACATTTCATACTAACAGATCACAAAGTCTGACAAAGTGTTGAGAAAATGTCTTATTTCA
>JAXIVD010004951.1:7500-10000 GCA_036785275.1 Cancer borealis | reverse complement strand
CTCTCTCTCCCACTTTTTGTTGTTTTATCTCCACTTTTTCTTATCCTTTCCTATCTATTCCAAACTCCAAAAAAAAGCAGTCAATTAATTAGCATAAAGAAAACGAAGGTGGGTTTAAGTTACCTGTTGTAGGTGGTTGCTCCCCTCGTCCAGGTGAGGGTGGGGGAGGGGTTACCTGAGGCGGTACACTGGATCGACACCTGCTTCCCTTGGTTCACTGTAACCATCTCCTCTGTGGCGATATCCTCTGGCCCGTCTGCAACACAACACAACGCAACACAACACATCACAACACATCACAACACATCACATCACATCACAACACAACACATCACATCACATCACATCACAACACATCACAACACAACACAACACAATACATCACAACACATACAACACTGGGATGAAATGTGAGGTATTGAACAGTTTCAGAAGAGGTAATTTTTGTCTTCCTTTTATTTTTATTATTTTTATGAGATGAAAACACTGTACTTTCATCGTGTTTAGATCTATGAGTGGAGTAGAGATGATAATTTTTCTTGGATTTTCTGAACTGTTGGAAAAAATAATATATATAGTGAGGTGAGAACACTTTGATTCCACTGTGTTTAGAGGTATAAGTGGAGCAAATATAAGAATATCAATGGATTTTTATGATTCGAGTTTGTGTGATAGACTTCCGCCAGGCATAGAAGTTGTTGTTGTTATTAATCATATTCTCAAACACAAGTTGAGGTTTTATTCATTACTTTTTTATTACCCTTGACTGGTTTTCCAATAACATTAAAAAGAAAAGAATCATCCATTGTTGAATTTATAGTTGAGGTCTGAGCGAAAAGTTTAGCTTAAGAAATAGAGGAGGTAGCAATGAGAACAAATGGATGGAATGATATAAATTAATTAGATATATTTTGGTATATCATGAGTCACTGCATTATTAGAATTAGTCAGGTTTTCAAAATTATATGATATTTGAGGTATGATGTTGGAGGGACTGAGTGTGTTAGAATACATGGGAGTCAGTGTCAGTGTGGTGGGATGTGGTGTGGTTGGGTGTGGTGGGATCTGGTGGTGTTGTGTGGTGTGGTGTGGTGTCGTGTGGAGTGTGGATGGTGTGGTAGGATGTGGTGTGGGTAGGGGGTGTTGTGGCGTGTTGTGGCGTGTTGTGGTGTGTTGTAGTGTGTTGTGGGGTGTTGTGTTGTGGTGTGGTGGGCTGGGGTGTCGTGAGGTGTGTGGTGTGGTGTTGTGGTGGAGTGTGGTGGGGATGTTAGATGCAAGAGGTGACCTGGAAGTGGTTTTGCTTGCAAGTGAATGATTAATAGCGGCGTTACACAACATGAATGAATCAATACAGTGTTTTCCTCTTGCCTTAACGCTACAACAACTTTTACTAACTTTAATGAGGAAAGGGAAGAGAGGAAATTTTTAAATATTACACATTAAAGAAAGTGGGAAAATATTTTGGGTGTAATAATGTAAAAAGTTAATAAGTAAAATGTGTTTACAAGAGCACGGGAACTATAATGTGCTGTTTATTTTGAGAGAGAGAGAGAGAGAGAGAGAGAGAGAGAGAGAGAGAGAGAGAGAGAGAGAGAGAGAGAGAGAGAGAGAGAGAGAGAGAGAGAGAGAGAGAGAGAGAGAGAGAGAGAGAGAGAGAGAGAGAGAGAGAGAGAGAGAGAGAGAGAGGAATAGACATTAAAAAAAATCTACTCTCCCTCTCCCCTTTTCTCTCTTTTTTCTCTCTCTCTCTCTCTCTCTCTCTCTCTCTCTCTCTCTCTCTCTCTCTCTCTCTCTCTCTCTCTCTCTCTCTCTCTCTCTCTCTCTCTCTCTTTCTCTTTCTCTCTCCCTTACACACACACACACACACACACACACACACACACACACACACACACACACACACACACACACACACACACACACACACACGAACACTCACACATCACGTTGATATAGAAGTCAGCAGTGACGTGCCCGAACATGTTTGAGGCGTTGACGGAGTAGCTGCCGGAGAAGGACCTGCTGACAAGGCCAAGGTCTAGCTTACCCTCGGTCCCTGCCTCCAGCTCCTCCTCATGCCGACGTCACGAGTACCTGCAGGGGCGTGAGGAGGGTGTGGGCGTGAGTGAAGGAATGTGAGAGAGTATCAAGGGTAGGAAGATAATCTATTGAGGCGTGAAGGGAAACTATAAGTCGAGATGATATGAAAGGTTGTGAGAGAGGATGGAAATTTAGAATGCATCTGGGAGTGTAGAAATAAGTGAAGGTAGGAAGTGTAGTGGAGAGTAATTGTGTAAAAAGTAGAAGAGAAGGATAAGGGAATAATGAAGGAGGTAGGAAGGAGAAAGACTGTGATGAATTAACTTAGAATATATATCTTAGAATTAGACAGATAGATAGAAGAGGGATAGACCAGGATGAGAGGGAAGTGAGAGGGACGGATGAAGGTGAAGAAGCACTTAGATGAAAAGGTAATAAAGGATATGAGGTTGTGGAAAGT
>JAXIVD010004950.1:10000-32147 GCA_036785275.1 Cancer borealis | reverse complement strand
ATGTGTGTGTGTGTGATGTGTGTGTGTGTGATGTGTGTGTGTGTGTGTGTGTGTGTGTGTGTGTGTGTGTGTTGTGTGTGTGTGTGTGTGTGTGTGTGTGTGTGTGTGTGTGTGTGTGTGTGTGTGTGTGTGTCTAAATACTTTTCTGAGATTTCTAGGATGGTGGGTCCTTGAGAGTGTTTAGTGAAGCAGCGAGGGATCCGTTGTACTTTACGCCTCCCAGCTACGTACAGTCCGTTGTGGTGAGACTGGGAAGGACGCACTGGATGTTATAGTTGGTTGATCAGCCGTCAAACGAGGAATAATGTAACTAAAGATATAAGTTACTGTGATGTAATGACGATTGCCTCGCTACGTGTCTCATCTGACCGCGACCCAACAACAAAAGAGAGAAAAAATGGATTCCAATTTTCACTACACATTCTAATCAACACACGCAGCATTTATCTCGCCAAGACTACACGTGATACATCTAAAATCTTGGGTTCTGAAACTCTGCTACACGTATACTCGAAACGATTTTCAGTGGTACGTTATTATGGTTATATATACTAATGTAATGCTAAGTCATGGAGTGATATCAATATCAATTCATCTTACTGCAAACCTTTACGTCACACGGGTGTGGTGGGGGTCACGAGGCTTCGGGAATATAGTATAAAAGAACAATTTCATAATTCTAAAAACACCTATCACATACAGATGGTGGGAACACAGCTCAGAGGTTTAATTATTCAGACGTAAGTTTTCTGGCTTTCTGCAGCGAATCAGGAGAGTAATTAACAAGTAATATGAAGTGATCCCACCACGACAGCCTTAGTGGTGGTCAGGTCAAAACAGTAACACAAAGGAGAACGCCACTGGTCATTCAAAGTCTGGAAGGGTACACACTCACTTCTTGTTTGGGAACCATTGATTTACATAAATGAAAATTACTCACTAGTTGAACGATATAAATTCAGATATCTCCTTATCTGGTTTTTCCCCACCTTGAGTTTAAAACATTAATGCCTTAGTTTGGATGAGTGTTGGCAGTGGCGAGCCGTGAACCCCAATATGGCGGACAAACATCAAAACACTGTAAATGACTTGAAGAACAAATACTTTTTTTCTGGGAAAACAGCTAAATCAGGTTTGTGCGGAACATACAAAAATGAACTGTTGTGAGAAAACGGAAACAAAAATTTGCTTCAGACACGAAGCGTGAAGCAAAGCAAAGGTTGTTGTTACTCTTATTTTTGTTGTAGCTATTTTTGTTGATGTCGTTGTTTTCCATTTTTTTCTGAATGCTGCTTCACCGGTGACACTCTACACTCTAGATATGAATTGTTGCAGTGTTACACACTGGCATAAAAATATTAATGTTCACTATCACCTATAGGTACAAAATGCACTGCTATGCCCCGGACTGCACCTTTTGCTGCATTTTCCAAGGTTTGCATGAACAATAGGCAGACCAGGATAAAATGACACCCCGGGACTGTCAACACCAAAAGAAACAACAAAGAGACGCCGCTCCATGACGCTGTGTGTAAGGAGATGGACGGTGTGGCAAGAAACTACTTTACAAAAAAACATCGCCCGTCCCTCACAACAACGCAATCCCAGTTCTTCCCCACCAACCCCAGACCAGCGATGAAAACAGGTCGGCAGGTGACGTTAATTAGGGGTGTCTGGTCGCCTGGAGAATATAATATAAATAAATGTAGCATAATGCCGCGGCCTGACGGCGGCTGAATAATGGTGGGTGGCGGCCTAATTGAGGACAAGACGGCAGGGAAACGAGCAAAACGTCGCGGGGGAAATGACTTCAGGAGGAAAACTAATTACTGCTGACTTTTTTGTTGTTAATGCTATTGTTGTTGTTGATGTTGCAGTAGAAGTAGTAGTAGTAGCAGCAACAGCAGCAGCAGTAGCAACAGTAGCAATAGTAGTAGTAGTAGTAGTAGTAGTAGTAGTAGTAGTACTAGTAATAGTAGTAGTAGTAGTAGTAGTAGTAGTAGTAGTAGTAGTAATAGTAGTAGTAGTAGTAGTAATAGTAGTAGTAGTAGTAGTAGTAACAGTTGTTGTCGTTGCAGTAGCAGTAATAATAGTACAGTTTGCCGTAGTAGTAATTATTATTAGTAGTAGTAGTATTAGTAGTAGTGATACTAGTAGCAGTAATGGTAACCATTGTTATTGTTACAGTAGATATAACAGCAGCAGCAGTAGCAAGAGATGCAATAACAACAACAACAATAACAGCAACAACAGCTGCAGCAGCAGTAGCAGTATGGACCATATGAAAACCTGACATGGAAATTGGTGGGAAGTAAAACAAGAGAATCCCACGGAACTAAAAAACATTAATAGGCTGTGTCGCCAGTGTTTTGTGGGTCTTAACATTCATTCACAATACCACGTTCCTCCCACAACGCCATCCCACGTCGCCAAGCTACCGTCCATATTCACTGAATATTCATGGATAAACTTCCATGTTTACTGTGATTCATGACCAAAACTAAACACCTCTCGTTGTCTCATTTTGGTCAGATTCGTAACAATGTTCTTCAAAAAAGTATTGCCTCTCATCTACGTCTAATGTGATTCATCAGCTCGCAGTACTTGAGAGGCTCGGGCAAGGCTTCAGCCGAGCACAGAGCGGCGATACACTGTCGGAGGCAATGATGGCTCTTCAATCACAGCAGCATACACCAGGTGGCCGTTCCGGGAGCTACAAGCAGAACGTGAGGAAAGAGTAACGTTACTCACACAGGTAACACGCTACCTACACACATGGCAACACTTTCACACACACTATTACACACATCAACACACACACACACACACACACACACACACACACACACACACACACACACACACACACACACACACACACACACACACACACACACACACACAACCACCATCACCAATTACGTGTCTAGACGGAGAAGTCACGACAACCAATTCATTGTGTCCATCACCTACAGACACTCGACATTACTTGTATTTATTTCCCTATCTACGCCTTCTTCACGGTAACTGACGGAGGAAATTGTGAGGACCACCTGGAACATCCCCCCCACCCCCAGACACACTCCATACCATGAAGAACTTGACTCTCCCTCAATGCTATCTCCACCCCATCACATTAAGCAATTTAGGAAGTAGCTACTGGTCCAGCATTCCCAACACTGCTACTTCGGGCACGTTGCCTTATCCTGCCCTGACCTGCACCTGCTTCCCCTTCATTATGGCGGACGGACGTAACCACCTCACCTCACACTCCCACAAGGCAGTCAAAGGAAATGAGGGAAGATAAACAGCCCTCTCCTGATACTGAATACATTGTAAAGGACATGTAAGGGACCAGCTAGCGGCCAGTTCACCGTGCTGGGAGGTGTTACCAATAAATAGTCACTTTCTGATATTACTTTCATTGCTGTTTCGTTTGAATTCTTGACTATGTCTCAATCCGGAAGACGATTACTATTATTGTTATTACTTTATATGAGACAGACAAACACATAAAAACAAACAAACAAACAAACAACATCCCCTAACGAGGAAGACAGGTGTGGCGACCCAGGAAACCTTACACGTCATTGGATATGAAAATAATGAGTGTGTGGGATCCTGAGGGAGTTTGCAGGTGGAAGGGTGTGTGTGTGTGTGTGTGTGTGTGTGTGTGTGTGTGTGTGTGTGTGTGTGTGTGTGTGTGTGTGTGTGTGTGTGTGTGTGTGTGTGTGTGTGTGTGTGTGTGTGTGTGTGTGTTTGTATGGAGTGTCCTTACAATGTTGTGACCAGCTGGTATATTGTTTATTTGTGTTTAAACAAATTGTCATGCTGACATAACAATAACAACAATAACAATGTTCCCACAACCCACAACCCAAGGGAGGCAGGTTTAACGTCAATCAGTATTCACACACAACTAAACACAACCTTAGTGGGTCATGAACGGTCACACGCTTGGGAAAAACACACAGTTGGGGGCAAGGTTCGGTTCTTACAATTATTTTCATGTATGAAGCAAATGCATTGTTCCAGGTTCTTATCAACTCTGCGGCGGCGGCGGACTGTCCCCATTAACAGAGGAATGGCGCTGCTGCTGTGACGTGACGCGCCCAAAGGCTGATGGTATAGAGATGTCTGGCGTCAAGCAGCGGTGGCCGGAATGGCAAGGCTGTGCCGTCCTAAGCCTTCCAGGGAGTCCCGGGTGAAGGGGTGGTGGGCGTTGGGCGTGTTGAGGCAGCACACGTGACGGTCTTCTGGAGTCTCTTTTGTGACCTTTTAGTGTGCTATGTGACAGTAAGCACAGGTAATTATGTGGCACCACCTCAAAATGGCCTGCCCAAGGCGCTTTGGGTCACACCAGAAGAAACAGATGGGAAAGGCGTTTGTCATCCCCTGGCGTGTTACCTTTCGTTCAGGCTGGTGGTCTTCATGGCTAAACGTTAGGTAAGGGTCACCGTCACACCACTGCTGAACCAGCCTGCTGCAGGCTCAGTAGGACAGAGTGTGAACCGAACATCTCCTGCAGGAGTGTACTCAGTGTAGGATTCTCATGGAGATATTTACGAAGGTGACTGTGTATGTGTGTGTGTGTGTGTGTGTGTGTGTGTGTGTGTGTGTGTGTGTGTGTGTGTGTGTGTGTGTGTGTGTGTGTGTGTGTGTGTGTGTTCAAGAGCGTGTGAGAGTGTAGTGAGCGTGCAGATGTGAAGATGAACACTGTTTACGCTTCCGAGCACTCTCGTCTTCAGAGCGAAGAGCGAGACGGGAGTGGAGACGAGGAGAGGCCTGAGCCACGGAGAAAAAAGGCATGAGCGTGATGAGGGTTCATTAGCATCAAGTTATAATTAATGACAGATAAACGTAGGCAAGTGTTGCAAAGGTTCACGGCTGAGTACTGTTAAAATTCTCTCTCTCTCTCTCTCTCTCTCTCTCTCTCTCTCTCTCTCTCTCTCTCTCTCTCTCTCTCTCTCTCTCTCTCTCTCTCTCTCTCTCTCTCTCTCTCTCTCTCTCTCTCTCTCTCTCTCTCTCTCTCTTAGGTGAGGGGCGTGGATGACTGGCTAGGTAAGGGTTTCTAAGCGATAAGAATACGAGAAAAATAGAAGCCCGAGACGGTGATGTCAGCTCATTATCATAACATCGCACGTCCCTCCCCGGCAAAGTGCTTGGTCTGCCCTATCGGGTGTGGAGTATCACACCTACACGCCTGCTGCTCCTCTGCTTCCACGGCGTCTTCACTCCTTCTCTTTCACCACCTTGGAATGAGCCAACACTACTTAACAAGACCGTAAACCTTGCACGTTGTCGCCGCCAGCACTGTCACCAACACTGCCATGATGTACTGTTATAGCAAACAAGAACACCATCAGTACTACTGCCACCACCACCACCTCTTCAACATAGACAGAGATGCTCTCATCACCACCACACTCAAAATAGTAGTGCCACAACAAACTACTAACATTGCTATTCATAATACCACCATTACCATTACCATCAGTGACAACAACATCACTACAGTCACAAACCACTGGCCACAAGACTACCATCCCACTACTAGTCCCCCCCACTGCTCAAACTGCTCACGCCTCATCACCACTATATAGTCTGCATCACATCCTAGAGCTGTACTTCCTCTCTGTCCCCCTGGTGGTCACCGTAATACATAGGTTCATCTAGTCACAATCTGATTGTGCCGAGTTGCGGCTTTTGTGTGTCCCTGTACACCAGCACCGGCACATGTCCTAGCCCTGGACACCTGCACACACCAAAGTCAGGGTGTTTCTGGGCGTGCCGCTGTGGTCCAGGTGTGTTAGAGGGAGTCTAAAGGCGTGCCGCGTTGTAACAAGGCTTGCCAGCGCGTCTGAATATGATACCGTTTGTCCTGGTATGTCCAAATGTGCTGCCCAATGAACACCAGCACCACCTTCTCACACGCCTCCCTTGGGTACGTTTGGAGCTGCGTTTTTCTTACCGCAAAGGTTATATATATATATATATATATATATATATATATATATATATATATATATATATATATATATATATATATATATATAATCTATCCACAGACATCGGTGATGGCACTGAGAACTACTAAATTATCATATTATCGTGTCAATTGCAATCATTTGTTATTATAGTTGTTATAAAATGGTGGTGATATAAGTGTAATGGTGATAGTAATGGGAGATATAGTGGCAGAAAACATCCGGGCCTCCCCCTCTCTCATACACCACGCTGTAATATCATCCGTGGGATCTATTCCTGGCCGATGCCCCTCTCCTCCTCTTCCTCCTCCTTCACCTCCTGCCCCATCCATCCTCCCCCTTGGGTGGGAGTGGCTTGAGTCCAAAACAGTTCTTCGGCGGGACCTTCACAGACCAATGCTGTTAATAATTGGACGAGGAACCCGCATCTAGGCCATTTCTTGTAATGGTCCGAGTGAAAATGTGAACACAAATTCAAACTCATACATGTCGCAGGCCACTCATGTCCTAACGCTGCCCTGCCTAACTCACCCTATAAGCACATGCCTTTACGCTCTCCCTCTAATTTGCCTCCCCCCTAAAAAGGTCTAAATCTTTCCAGCCCTATTTTTAATGTGTCGTAACTTAACCCGATTCACCGTAGTGTAACTTAACAAAGCCGGGCACGCCCTCGCCACGACCAACCCTCCCTGGCCCAACGCGCTTTAAGCCTCACTCACGAACCTCCACTTATCAAGGTAATGTTAACAATGTGACGCTCAAACATCTGGGCGCGTCACACATGATGTCTCCGTCACGCAATTACACAGACTAACGGCTCAGGCAGGCAGACGATGTAGATTATAAGGTTTAAGGGAATGTAACGTGATACCATCCATCTACACGCTGCTCGATGGACCCCGCCGCCGCCATGACCCTCCCTCCCTCCACTGGCACGAGGCGATCCATGATACTCTCTCTCTCTCTCTCTCAAATTGTATCTTCCTTGTTCCCCAGAGTCAACGCTACAGTCCCACACACTCCTTGCCTCCCCCCCCTCCCCCCACATAACCACCACTCCAGGGCGCCACACTATCACCACTAACCTGTCATTCACCACCTCACCCCCCGCGTGCTGCCTTTCGCAACACGTCTAGGCTGCTCAACCTCCCCTCGTGTGTAGCAACCGGTAGTAGTTATGGGGACCTTATTGTGACCACTGACATAACGGCTTCCAACTATTACATACACTCCTGATCCAATTGTGGTGCATCAATGTGTTAAGGGAACTATGATTTAATATTGAGTGATGTTTATTGCGTTTTATTTTTATCGTCAATCATAATGGGAGAGACTACGCACGTATATACAATAGTTCCTTGACACGAGACAAGAAAGAAAGAAAATGTGTATGTTTCTCGAATATTCCCATGTTCTATACTCTATATTTATTCCATATTTCTTTATATACAAAATGAGAAATATACAATTTTGTTCTTTACTATATTAAGGGTGTTGGCCTCAGTCTTCTTTGGGCGTAGTCAGACAGGAATATTCATCTGAAAAAAAGCCTTAATTTGTGAAACTTTCAGACATTGGGTCCATTAGAGCGGGTCGAGCACCTGGTCCGCCCTAAAAGCTGTCACCCCTACCCACTTACACCCCTTTCCTCCTTGACGCCCATTCCTTCCTTCCCGCCCTCGGTCTTTCATGTCTCTTCAGTCTTTCCCTTTATCTCCTCCCGCCCTTCCACCTCGCCTCCCTCTCATGCTTCCCTCCGTCCTCTCAGCCTTGTATCCACGCCCTCCCTCCCCCTCCCCACAGCACAAATGGATAAAGTCAAGTCCAGTACCATTCCCGCACGCCCTCACTCGTCCTAAATCCACACTCCTAGCGCAGTGCCATCCACGCCCACAACCACCAGAACCAGCTAGCACCACCCACCAACACACGCCCACAGATGCCACGTGTCGGGTATTGCTACGACTGGAGACATCAATGGCCGCGTCTCACCGCCCCACCTCCCCACCAACCGAACCCTTCATCCTCACCCTCTACTCCAACCCCTCGCCCCCAACCCCCAACCTCCGCCAGCAGTGCAGTGTGGGAGCCTAGCACCCTCGAGTCACTGGCCTTAAATGTGCCCGTGTGTGTGTGTGTGTGTGTGTGTGTGTGTGTGTGTGTGGTGTGTGTGTATGTGTGTGTGGTGTGTGTGTGTGTGTGGTGTGTGTGGTGTGTGTGTGTGTGGTGTGTGTGTGTGTGTGTGTGTGTGTGTGTGTGTGTGTGTGTGTGTGTGTGTGTGAAAGAGAGAGAGAGAGAGAGAGAGAGAGAGAGAGAGAGAGAGAGAGAGAGAGAGAGAGAGAGAGAGAGAGAGAGAGAGAGAGAGAGAGAGAGAGAGAGAGAGAGAGAAAGAGAGAGAGAGCAAGGGGGGGGATATCAGTGTTCTCAGGCAGCCTCCTCATCAGAGTTTGCCAAGCAGGCCTACGTGATGCATAACACTGCACGACACACACCACCTCATCCAGGGCTGAGAGGAAGGACGGAACACTGCCAAGCGTCACGTGATATCAGGCCCTTGGGAAGCTAATTGTTAGGAGGGAGTAATGTCTTTTGTTCAATGCAACACACACACACACACACACACACACACACACACACACACACACACACACACACACACACACAAAGGGGCTCGGGGCCAGGAGGTCATGTTGGCCTCGTCAGTGTGAGGGCCTGAGGTCAAGCTGTGTTGAGGTCAGGGTGAGGAGGGAATGGTTACACACACGCCACACTCAATGGAACGACACTCACTGGGAACAAAAGAAAGGAGAACCACCGAAGAGGATACACCACACACACGTATAAAAAAAAACACAACACAACACAACACAAAAAACACACGACCACTATTGATAAGGATGATTAGCATACATTTAGTGGACTTTCTTATCTATTTGGACTTGTTTGCAGCGACAGGTGACGATTAAGACCCTGAGGTGTCGTTCTGGCAGCGGTGACGCGGGGCACCACTGCGGTCATGTGATGAAACACGGGGGGAGGGGAAGGGTGAAGGAGGGGAGGGGGAGGGTGTGAAGGAAGGGAGGGAAGGGTGTGAAAGAAGGGAAAGGGAGGGTGTGAAGGAGGGGAGGGGGAGGATGTGAAGGAAGGAAGGGAGGAGGGGGTGAAGGAGTGACGGGAGGTTGGTGTTTTATTTTGAACTGCCCCCTCAGGCAAGGAGTGGCCGAGAGTGTGGTGATGACGGCGGTGTTAGTGGCTCGCGAATGAGTGGTTGTGGCTCTTGTGGCAAAGATACTCGTGGGTGTGTTCCTAAAAGAGGGTTGTCGTGCGGGTGGTGGAAGAAGAAAAAAAGAAGAAAAAGAAAAAGCAATAGGGAGATGCAGTAGTAGTAGTAGTAGCAGAAGTAAGAGTAGAAGTAGTAGTAGTGTAAATTCAGGTATCAAAAATAATTAATTGAGTCAGTTAATATCTCTCTCTCTCTCTCTCTCTCTCTCTCTCTCTCTCTCTCTCTCTCTCTCTCTCTCTCTCTCTCTCTCTCTCTCTCTCTCTCTCTCTCTCATAGCTTTCACTCACCAATTCTTACGTTTGCAGAATACTAATGATCAATAACATTCAACAACACAAAAACCATCAGTCATTCACAGCCCCACAATAAAACATGGTAGTATACTAATGCACACCAACACCAGCATACACCAGATACTCTTAATTAAACACTACGTTACGGATGAATATGCGTATCAATAAGTAAAAGAGATTTGTTTTTGTTTATCATCTTCATTGTTCACAAAGCTCCCACAAGTGCAAGTGTGATGCAAACCAACACAGATCTGTCATATAAACACACCTTTATTCCGCCCGCAAATCATGGTGTGTGTGTGTGTGTGTGTGTGTGTGTGTGTGTGTGTGTGTGTGTGTGTGTGTGTGTGTGTATGTGTGTGTGTGTGTGTGTGTGTGTGTGTGTGTTTGCTCGAGAACGAAAGTGGTGACAGTGATGGTGGTGACATACATGGGAAGACAAGATATTAAAGCAAACAACTCTTTATAGCCACCACACACACACACACACACACACACACACACACACACATTGAGCATGCGTGTGTTAATATTATAAAGGTCACACACACACACACACACACACCATGGCCCGGAAGCGAGGTACTGCGCCTTATAAGGATTCTCTCTGTCCTAGGATGCTGTGCCACACACCACCTGACCCACACCGTCAAGCCTCCCAGCACATAAGTATACGATTGCACACTGACCAACCACGACTCTTGGTAGTGACGTCACAGGCGAGGGCAACGGTAATCCACGGAAAACCCGACATGAATCCTGGTCAGTGGTCACACACACACACACACACACACACACACACGTACAGGCTGCACATTCTTAAAGGCTCATCAAAGAGACATTATCATTAATTCATACAACTGTAGGAACGACCATCAGTTACTGTCAGGAATGAGAACCCTCGACTTCAAAAACTTTACCATGCTTGATATCAATGACTGTTCTTCAAACCATACCCTTCCATAACGCTACAACACTCTTGACTCTTCCGGAGATTAGTGACAGGACTTTATGCACGTGTGTCTAGTTAGTGAGCCAGAGCTGCCGCCACAGGGATCCACAGGAGACAATATGTTCCTTATGATGAGTGCAAGGAAACTAGAGTTCTTTGGATCACTGTGTATACAAATAAACAAAAAGGGAACTTATACCTACTACGCAAATGGGTATTTTTGTATATGATGATAGATACATTTGAGGTAAATCGACACAGATACACATACAAACAAATATGTATGTAGTAGGTAGATAGACAGATGGAGACATAGAAGAATAAATAGACAGACAAACAGCCGTAACATCTCGCTCAGTACGTCATAGATCTCCCAACAGACGTGTGACGGACGACGACGCAAACATGACACCACCAGCGATGACGATGAAGACGACGACAAACTGAGGCGGAGACGTGACCAGAGTTTGAGAGACATTTCGAGGAGCCTGAGGACGTCAAAACGCACCAAACACCAAGTGACAGATGCGGTGAGGCTGGAGGCAAGATGATAATATATTCAACAGGCTTCCCACTCCTCGCAACCTCCATGGACTCTTCTCTGTTGAAACATCCTCCTCCTATTGACACCCTCCTCACCCTGCCTTGACCACAGCCCTCACCTAAAACTTACTCCCTTCATTCCCTGCCACCCTGCCGCTACCAATCCTAAGCTTGAGGTACTGTACGTAGGTAGCAGATTAAGTAGTAGAAATGTGTTTATGAACGATTGCCTGCATTGTATTCATTCGGTTGGTCATTGAGTATTAAATAAATGAAAGAGGGGACATCACTCACCTCATGACGTCACACTTCCTTGGGTTGTAAGGTGAGGTATATCCAGACTACAGTTCTGTTTGACTGTTGCTACGTTTCATGGTGAATAATATAACCGATTAATATTCCAGCCATGAACGAATTATAGACGCAAGATTTTCCTTCAAAACAAATCAGAATACATCCAAGTAATCTGACGTCTTGAATGGCGATACTCTTGGTTTTACAGGCACTTGTATCTTAGCCTATCTGCATCACACAGACAGGATCAAGGGCGGGAGGGTGGTGGTAGGGGTGACGGAGGGGCGACGAGCACAACCTCTCCCTCCGACACCTGGATATATACTGACGCTTCCTTCACTAGTTCACATCACCTGGCTCGCGCTGTGACGTAGGCAACGGCGGGATGTTACGCTCATTGTTTTGAAAACACCCCTGATGCCCCTTCCTTATTTGAACTATGCTACTGTACTACCTCCCTTTTCTTTACCCCTTTGTAAAATGGCACTACTAAAAGTAAGAATAAAGAGGTCAACACCAAGCTTGGAATCCTCATCTCAATCAGCTGTGGCTGCAAATCGTCAGTGCTATGTATGCCCTTTTTTATTTCGTGGCCCCAAGGTCTTCTAGCAGCGCCACCTCTCCACTCCTCACCAGCCCCGCTGCTCCTGTTATTGCCCTTCTGTCCCCACCTGGGTGCGCCGCCACCTCCTGCCCGCACAACCCTCACTGAGTTTGCGTTTCCGTCACCACCTCGGTGCCTCGATAACCCCCTGGGAACACAGGTCACTGCCAACACTCATCATGACCCAACAAATACGACACAGACGGACGGGCGTCGAGGGCAGGAGGTGTGGAGTTCATTGAAAGGAAGGCAAGGTGCATCGGTAATCTCAAGACAGCAAGAGAGGCCTGTTAGACGGGTTGTTGAGAACTGACTTATTTCCTCCTCCTGCTCCTCCAGTCCCTAACCCTGAACTAGTATATAAATAAAACAGACCTACACCAGAAAATAACATGCTAATATACTCGTTACATCTATTATAAGAAGACAAAAAGGGTAGAGTTCACAGGAAAACAATTAAGTTCTAAATCCATTCGTTTAGGAGAAGATAAAACAATTCACAGGAAAACAATTAAGCTCTAAATCCATTCGTTTAGGAGAAGAAAAATAATTCACAGGAAAACAATTAAGTTCTAAATCCATTCATTTAGAGAGAAAAAAAAATTCACACGAAAACAATTAAGTTCTAGGTCCATTCATTTAGAGGGAAAAAAATGGTGTCACTCCTAAACTCGGCCTGTGGTTTCCCGTTTCTTCGCTCCTTCAAAGTCTGTTGTCATTCTGCGGACCGAAGGAATGTGTGGCAAGGAGGGAGGGAACGAGGGAAAGGAGAGGAGAGGAGGGGATGAGAGGGTTTGTAAGTAACTTACCTCTGTTGACCTCTGCCCTTCCTTCACCTTAGCTTGACCCCGCGACCTGCCCCTCACCACACTGGGTCACACGTCAACAGGAACAAGTTGATTTTTTTGTACTTTCACGACGGAGCGACACAGCACCAGTGTGTGTACCCGTGTGACTGTGTGTGTGTGATGTGTGTGTGTGTGTGTGTGTGTGTGTGTGTGTGTGTGTGTGTGTGTGTGTGTGTGTGTGTGTGTGTGTGTGTGTGTGTGTGTGTGTGTGTGTGTGTGTGTGTGTGTGTGTGTGTTTGTGTGTGTGTGTGTGAATGTGAGTATATACACATTTATGAGCAACCTGGAGGAAGCAGATAGAAAAGATCTAATAATGAAAAGAAAAGGAGAGGATGGATATTTGAGGGGACATCAGATAAACCAGCTAAAATGAATTTGCTAGAATGACAAAAAAAAAGTACAGCTTATCCCAGTGAAGAATAGATACTTGGAGTGGACATAAAGAAGAGGTGATAATGCCAACAAATGTACAACTAAAGAAAGAAATAGACAACTACAGATACGGAGACAATACCACACCAGTGGAGTTGAGGCCCTGAATACAACTATATAAATACAATTAGATAAACACATACACACACACACATATGCACGCACACACACACACACACACACACACACACACACACACACACACACACACACACACACACACACACACACACACACACACACACACACACACACACACACACACACACACACACACACACACACACACACACACACACACACACACACACACACACACACACCTTAAGGATCATATTACAATGTAATTCAAAGAGAAATACAGAGAAAAATGTCACTCAACCTGTTTTTCATATTTTCCACTTAATTTTTTTTTTTCTCTCTCTCTCTCTCTCTCTCTCTCCTCTCTCTCTCTCTCTCTCTCTCTCTCTCTCTCTCTCTCTCTCTCTCTCTCTCTCTCTCTCTCCTCTCTCTCTCTCTCTCTCTCTCTCTCTCTCCTCTCTCATGGATCAACAACAACACACCACCACTTGTCGCCGTCCCATCCCTCCAGGTGACCCGCCCCCCCACACCCTGTTCAGGTGTAGCACTTTAGTACCGAGTTATTGAAATACATCATAATATCCTTTTTTTAATGTTACGAAATTGAAGGAGTTGTGGGATAAGGAAATGACCACTATTAATGCAGGTAACAATAGATAGAAGGCCATTAAGAAAGTCTAGGATCTAAACTTATATATACGAAATGCCTTCCGTTCATTGTGTGATAATGGCGATGTTCTCCTTGCCACTGCAGATAATAAACCCGAGTGAGCCCATAAAGAATGAACCAATCGGAAGGTTTACGATCCACATGTCTATAACACCTCCCGTCCACTGCACGGTGAGGACGAAACTCTTCTTACCACAACGACGACTAACCCTTGTGAACGGCACCACATGGTAAAAAGGATAAATAAAGAATGATGAAAATAAAGAGTGTGTTACATTGTTACTATAGCTACACAGGGAGACAAAGGGATCAGCAAGACTCAAGGATGTGTTGCGTTGTGTTGTTGTGTTGTGTTGTCGGCGGTGAAAACAAGAAGGGAAAAGGGAATGAAACCTTAAATTGTTAAAAAGATACCCATTCTAGTTTTGCTTGAATAATAACAAAAAAAAAAAAAAAACGAGTTGAATAAATTAATCATAAATAATTTCAGAAACAAATACTACAATGTATAGTTTCCTAGAATATTTGACCGCACCCACACTCTCCCTTTCCCTACATTCTGCACATAAGAATGAAAAAAAAATTGGCACCTTTTCCACCATTAACACCACCAATTACAACTTTATTACTATACTACTACTACTACTTCTACTACTATTACTACTACTACTACTACTACTACTACTACTACTACTACTACTACTACTACTACTACTATGAGCGCACGTGTAGCAGATTTATACGTAGACAACTGACCGTTCGTCCTTCCCTCCCTATTTGGCTTCTCTCTAGCCTTCATTATCATCCTTCTCGCGTTGTTTGTTTGCTTGTCCTTCTTATCTTCAGCTTCCTCTGTACTTCTAATTCTTTCCTCATCGTCGTCATCTACGCCCTCCCTCCCTCCCTCTCTTCCTTCCTCTTTCTTTTTTCTTCCTTCTGTCCTACTTTCCTTCCTTCCCTCTGCGTCATCTGTATATATTGAGTTTCATTAATGTGTGTTTTCTTGTGTAAGTTCATTGGCGATTGTTTGCATCACGTTAGTGTTTGCATCGATTGTGAAATTTTGTCCATATATATTTCTTTTGTTCTGTTTCTTCCTGTTTCTGTTATATATTTTTTCTTTTTTTTTCTTGTATTTCATATTCTACTTTTTTCCTCCTCCTCCTCCTCCTCCTCCTCCTCCTCCTCCTCCTCCTCCCTACTCCTCCTCCCTTTCTGGCCAAAGTCATAATGAATTCCTTGCACGTAAATCTTAATGAGAAATTTTGCCTTTTGCTAAACATTCACCCGTCTCTCTCTCTCTCCTCTCTCTCTCTCTCTCTCGTCTCTCTCTCTCTCTCTCTCTCTCTCTCTCTCTCTCTCTCTCTCTCTCTCTCTCTCTCTCTCTCTCTCTCTCTCCTCTCTCTCTCTCTCTCATGATCAACAACACACCACCACTTGTCGCCGTCCCATCCCTCCAGGTGCCCCCCCCCACCCACCCTGTTCAGCTGTAGCACTGCCCTCGTTCGTCTAGGCAACCTTCGCTACTGTGGTCCACCTAAGGTCCGGACAGACTTGCTGGTCGCGGTGACATAGAATGGACAGTTTATTCCAGACAACAACCAAAGATGAATATGAAAATTTTCTTTAAATCCCTGACCTCAATTTCTATCCATAATTGATTTAATGGGTGAGCAATAGCAATTTAAGAGAACAAGGTACGGTGTGTTGATGAGTATTGTTAACATCCCACGATTTATTTTCCAACAGCAATCACTGTTACTGTTTAAAACATCCACTGGGGATCGTTCCATTTATTGGAGGCAAGGCGTGGTGGTGGTGGGGTGCAGGAGTCTCTCTGAACGGACAAGCAATAACAAGACGATACAGGTGAGTCACAGAGGCTGGTCTTGTCCCTGGTGTGTCTACAAAGATGAGTTGACCCTTGCACTCACTTCCCAACCTTACCTCGTACTAGCTGTCACCTCATTCATTCCAAGGCAATATCCATTACAGCAACAACAAGACATGCAGTAACGCCCCCAGTTTTACAGAGTCCACGTTCAGATGTCGTCCTATGCAATGTTCCCTCATTAGTCACACCTGTGCATGCCTGGATCCGTGTTCTGCCAGGTATATACAGTGGGTTGGATGGAATTCCTATCTTGAACGATATACGCCAATTAATTAGAAAAGATATATCGACACCAGAACAGGTAGCGATATTTTTTTTAGCCTAGGAACCTTGTCTACACACACACACACACACACACACACACACACACACACACACACACACACACACACACACACACACACACACCACCACCACACCACCACCACCATCACCAACATCGTAGCGTCCTTACCATGCCCACAAGTTCTTCCTTCCATCAGGGTCCCTTTACTGACCTTCCCTCTCCGCCTTTGCCCCCAACCCTGCTCCCCCGGCTACCACCTCAGGTTCCATCGTGCCGTTTTGTAGGTTGGAATGAGTAACACTTCCTTGTGGGTAATGAGCTTAATGACCTTGCACTGTGAATGAGTGGGTGGTGCTGTGTGCTGACGTGTGCTGTTGTGTGCTTAGTGCTGTGTCTATGTTGTGGTGTTGACAGAACCGCGAAACAAACAGGATATTTGTGACTTTTACATTGGTGTTTGGTGCTGTTTTGGGTGTATGGTGCATCGGTTAGTGTGGTGTTGGTGATGGGAGTGTGGTAGGGGGAGGCCTTGGCGATGTGTGTTGTATAGTGTGGTAGTGCAGCACTTGCGGACTTGCACCAACACACAGCCCCGTCATGCCCGCCGCCATCAAGACGTGCAAGCAGAACATGACACACTGATCTAGGGTGTGATTCGGTGAGCGGCGACAGAGCGTTAACAGGATTGGCTCTGAGCACCACCAGATCAATTCTCAGATGGCAGGTTTCAAGCAGGACGAGGATGTGTCTTCCATCAACGTTCAAACCGTTGTGTTCTACTAGGCAGAGCAGACTGTGTGCACTGTAAGAAATTTCCGTTTTTATACAGACTTTTTATCTGTATATACGAACCGATAAATCACTGTAATTGAAAATACAGTTCAGACCGTTTGTACGCAATAAGCATTTTCCTTCTAAGAATACCGGCGCCAAGGAACAAGAAGAGTTGACGTGAAAGTTAACATATGCTTCAAACTTTTCGTGCTGTCCCCTATGAAGATACGGACACAGGAAGTAAGAGCTTTGAACGTGCGAGGTAATGAATACAAAAATTAATGGACGCATGAAATAATGAAGAAAAAAACTATTCTAACGCTCAAGAGAAGAGGTTTTAGATCCCATGAAAGAAATCGTCTAAACTGAATGATTTTTTTTTTAACTGCTACACTATATACCAGCAAGGTCTGCGTTCCTAATTTTGACTTTTACACCCGCTAGAGAGGCGTGTACCGTAGTTCAAGGACCACTGACCTTAGAAGTAAAGTTAATGCTTAGGGTAAGAAAAAAAAAACCACGTGAAGGCTGTTACACAAGGTTAATGTTTCAGAAAACGCGCTACGGTTAGTTATACGGAGGCTGGCAAGGGCAAAGAAGGAAAATTTTCGGAAGGATTTCAGAGTCGTAGTAAAAGGAGTTAAATAATTATTACAAAAGAACATCCAATGCCAACATGAGCCTAAGAACGTACGTATACATGATTTGAATGAAAATAAATCAAATAAAACTTTAGATAATGTACTTCAAATAATGGTGAAAAGATATACATTTTATATATATATATATATATATATATATATATATATATATATATATATATATATATATATATATATATATATATAGAGAGAGAGAGAGAGAGAGAGAGAGAGAGAGAGAGAGAGAGAGAGAGAGAGAGAGAGAGGAGAGAGAGAGAGAGATGAGAGAGAGAGAAGAGAGAGAGAGAGAGAGAGGAGAGAGAGAGAGAGAGAGAGAGAGGAGAGAGAGAGAGAGAGAGAGAGAGAGGAGAGAGAGAGAGAGAGAGAGGAGGAGAGAGAGAGAGCGCCATAGAGGAGAAGGCGGCGTGACAGGATGGGAAGGGAAAGGAAGGACCGAGGTGAGGGGTGAGGAAGAGTTAGTAAACACTGTAGGTGAGCAGGTCAGGTCAATGATGAGTATGAGAAGTTCCCATGATCGTTACCTACCATCCTCATTTTTTTTTCTATCTCTCTCTCTCTCTCTCTCTCTCTCTCTCTCTCTCTCTCTCTCTCTCTCTCTCTCTCTCTCTCTCTCTCTCTCTCTCTCTCTCTCTCTCTCTCTCTCTCTCTCTCTCTCTCTCTCTCTCTTAATCTATCTCTCTTGAAATTAGTTTAGTAGGACATGAAAAATATGATAGAAAACGAATACCATCTCTAAATAAGGGGGAGACCCACTTCCCTAACTCACGACTCAGTACTTTCACTCTCATCTACACCGCTTCTGGCTACCTTCTCTCCTTTTCCATCCTCTCTCTTCTGATAGTTATCATTCTTTTATCTAATTATCTTCCTCCTCTTATCTTATATATATCCTCTTGTGATAGCTAAGTAATTTTGAACACTAAAAGTCTATGACGAACATAAATAGAAGATGAAGAAGAAAAAGAAGGAAAATAAAATAAAAAGGAGAAAAGATGATGATGACGAAAAAGAAGATATACAATAAGAATATGAACAACAACCATTACCATTCTACTACACTAACTCCTACTATTATAACGTTACTTTCATCGTCAGTCAGTCAGTCGCCACACTTGGGTCCAGTGCACACGATCGAGATTATGTAAGCGTCGCCACCTTAATCATTATTCTTCATTTTTGTTTTAACATAACTCCTTCCTCTCCTTTCTTTTATGGGAGTGATCAATTAACTATCTTACTATTTATATCTGAAACTGTGTCAACTTCATTATCACACACACACACACACACACACACACTGGAACACCTCAGGCAAGGGTCACATTGTTGCCACATGCAATAATAATTACCTTGCAAGTTGCCCCCTAACCGCTACTCCCCCCCCCCTCCCCCGGCTCCCATTCCCCGTCACCCTCCGGCCCCGTGAGACAGCCTCGTGTGGTCACAGTGAAAACTACACTAGGAGACCCTCACGCTGACCTAGGGGCGGTGCACGGGTCAGGAGGGTGTGGGTCAGGTTAAAACATAATCATCTCTATGGACAACAGCGAGGTGAAAAGGGGTTAGTTAGGGTCGTAAATAGAGGGGTCACGAGGGAAGGGGAGAGTGAGTTAGGTGAGGTATTTCGCCCGAGGGTCATGACGTTTGGTGGTGAGTGGTGAGTGGTGACGGGACGGGAGGCGAGGAAAGGAGTGGAGGAAAGGGAGTGAAACAGTGATGATAGTGGCGACAGAGCTGTGGTGTAGTAGTGTGGGGTGCGTGAGGATGGGGAGTGACGAGGTGGTGGTGTTGGGCGAGGAGGTGGTAAAGTGGGGTGGCCAAATAAGAGGGGCCGGAGGATACACATGGAGAGAAAGAAGTAGGACGGATAAAAAGTAGATGGGTAGAAGGAGACAAGAGTTAAGGATGGCGTAGGGAGGGAGGCAAGTGATGAGGAGCGAGGTGATGACCTTGGTGACGTCACAGCCGTTTATCTGACGCAGAACAACATTATCTCAACACTTGTCTTTTCACTGAACGCTGAAGTGAATATGAAGCTGATGTCACCACCCGCCCTGGCCAGCGGTGTAGTGTGGCGATGCTTGTGAAAGTAACACTTAAAGTTGCGTGACATGCTATTCACTGCACCTGTTATAGTACACGGAAGGCAATTTTAACAGTGCTTCGTAAATTTTGGTCGTGACCTAAAACACAACGTTTAATCTACCTGAAAGTATAAAAGATTAATGTTTGCGATTTTTGATTACTTATTATTTTCATTTATTCATTTATATACAACTTTCAACACACTTTCTATTTTTAATAAGTCGAGAAATTTCTAGTAACCTATTTCTCACGTATGATATAAACACATTTTTTTCCATGATTCAAAGTTTCATTTGCACTTCTTTTACTTTTGCTCGCATTATTTTTTTTATAACCCTCAGTTTCCCCATCTAACCATAACAAGACAATACTTATTAATACTTGTGACTTGCCGTTCTCCCGTCAGGCATTAATGTACCCTTTCAGAATACTCTTGTGACTCATTTAGGTCGTGGACATGCATGGGCATCAACATAGTCTCTGACCTAGAAGTACAGTATTGGCTACTCGGGAAATCAGATAACTACGTACGTTATGTGAACCCAACGTACTAGTACAGTGTTCCCCCAAGTCAGTAAAGCTGCGATTCCTTCCCTCATGAGACTAAAGGGACTACATACGTAAATGTACAAACAAGTTTGTAGCAGTATACTGACGAGTGTTTCTATGTGTCATTTATCAACACGCAGCATCATGTGGCATGACTGGCATAATGTCATTCAGAGCGGGAAGATCCAGGATGTACATGAAGAAGAGCGTGGCAGCTCCTTCCCTGCATCTCATCCCAGATAACACACGTGACAGCACTAAAACTCTATATAGTCACACTCCACTTTGGTTCACGTCTGCTCATCAAACCGAGCCGAATGAAAGAATAATGTTGAAAATAATTGCTCATAATTATCAAAAAATTTGCTGAAAAAGAGTTCTATGAAAATGTATAGAAATCAGATCAAGCTGATGGTTAAGACACCAAAACAAGATGATGCACAGCACAAGTTGATTTTCCGGTATAGTTATTCGGCTAAGAACATCCTTAATAAACTTTAGTTATTTTTTTCCCAATGAATCAAACGAGGCAGATAAGCCATAATCGCGGGGATCCCCAATAAGTGTTCAAGTTCACCGCAGAACTTTCACTACATTGGCGACGTAAAATAAATTAGAATTTCAGTGCAGCTATACAGTTATTGAGGTGCTCAGAGCACTGACTGATGAAACTATCGAGATATATATATATATATATATATATATATATATATATATATATATATATATATATATATATATATATAATTTTATACAAACGAAACCATAAACTTTAGCAAAGGATAATGGGAATGAAGCTCCCCTTCAAGGTTAATCTCCGTCCATAGAAGCAAAGATGCATGCAACACCATGCAACACGGATGAACAAACAGTCTGGGCCAAACCTTCACCTTTTATGGTTTTGTTTGGTACGCGAATGAATATTAAAAAAGGTTAAATGTTAGCTACACTTCTAATACTTTAATATAGTAATAAACAAAGTTCATTTATCTATGTATTCCTTTCGGAAGCATTTTATACTATGAGGCTGGGTTGGTTTACATTAATTATACAGTACCATATTCATAAACATTTTTTTCTAAATTTCAAATCAACATTCAATTCAAATACATTTTTAATGATACCATATATATTTGAATATTTTTAATTCAATTAGTTACTGATTAATGAGAAAATTTAGGTTAGTTTTTTTTTTGGTCGGGGAGGTCATACATGGTATAGTACGTGAACACCACACCCACAGCCTCAGTCACAGCCTACCTGCAGAAGCCACAGCACCAGGCAGCCAGCATGGGCCAGGGTGGGGGCGAGGGAGCCCCGCGCCCCTCCCCACAACACCCATCCTCCGCCCCCGCCATGAAAGGAGTTATGGGCGTGGGTTATGGGCGGCGGCTATGGACGTGTGGGAGACAAGTATGCCCATTAGTCGGCGAGGCGATGGTGAGCAGAATAAGCCCACGGCCGAGCACTCCGGGCAGGGCGTCGGAGCAGCGGGTGACACTTTGGCCTTGTGACATGATGAATCATTGTCTTGTACATTATTATCATTCACCTTTCATGTCCTTCCTTTCAGCATCAAAGTTGTGCGTTATTCCGTTTTCTTTGACACTGTTCACTCGCTCGCTGCCTTGTGACTCACTTCATGCACGTGCGCACGCACTGTTGGAACCAGTTAATTCTAGACAGAGAGACTTTATGCGAAATCTTTGTTCGAAATTATTATGCTATTCCTGAAAAAAAAAAGTAAACAAAAAGAATATATATGAAATCCGCACAAAAGGAACAAGTTACGCCCAGGGTCGTGCCGTCACGCGCCATATAGGACAAGACCCCAACACCCCTGTACTTGTATGCCCTTCGCACCCGCCCGCCTGCCCGTCCTCACCCACGCCCGTCACCACTTCACCACT
>JAXIVD010004950.1:0-7500 GCA_036785275.1 Cancer borealis | reverse complement strand
AGCCAATAGGCAAGTTCCCATCAGCGAGGTGATGACGCCCACGCTCCTGTTCTAAGGTGGAGGAAGACCGTACAAGCTTCATGTGTCAAAAGAAAAAAATGACCATTTTTCGAGTGTGGAAGAGTTCACTCTGTATATATGTATTCTAACAGAAAATTGTAGGGGTTTTTTCTTCGTGTGTGCGTGTGTGTATGTGTATTTACCTAACTTCAAATAAACACACACACACACACACACACACACACACACACACACATGCGTGTGTGTGTGTGTGTGTGTGTGTGTGTGTGTGTGTGTGTGTGTGTGTGTGTGTGTGTGTGTGTGTGTGTGTGTGTGTGTGTGTGTGTGTGTATTTCCTTATTTTCGTCAATTAATCAAAGTATAACTATAAAGATTACTGCAAACGTAAGGGGAAAAATTACAGTTGTCCGTAAATGCATTTTGTTCTTATTTTATCATTGTTTATTATTATTGTGCTCATAGTCTTACCCATTCGTAAGCCAATGAATGACACAAGTCACAAAACCTTACTTTTCACGTCCTGCAACAGACGGTCATATCAAAAGAATATGTAAAACTCCCGCAGAGTTGTTGCTTTCGGGATACCATGAACGAAACACAACCGCCATCTTCCCATTGATCCGAAAACTCCTCCCTCCAGCGGTCAATAGGTAGTACCATCTTCAAATTGTCATTCAACTAACTTCCTCCTCAACACGACAATTTCGGTTTGTTTGTCACTAAGAACCATAACTGAACATTTCACAGCTCAAAATTTAGGCAAGTCTTATAAAAAGTCTCCGGCAGGTTCCTGCCGCTTAAATGACAACAATGCAATCGTTGTTCCAGCCAACCACTTTACTCAATGAACGACTCTTGTGTATGTAAGTAAGAGGGGCTCAATTCACTCATACGTACTATCAAATATGATAGTGAAAGACAGTACTATAATTGAGGCCCAAATCCCTCCAAGCTCTCCCTCTCCGCTGTGATACAGTCCTCTGTCTTTGGTCGCTCTTTTTTCCCCACAAGGCTGCTCATCTGTGCCTCCTAAGTGAACATGTCCTTGTGTCGCCTGTCTCAAAGGTATTGTAGAAAAGGAATTATATCAATATTTTGGTATTATAAAGTTTAAGATAAGTAAAAAAAAATTCTTACTGCATCTTCTCAACATATTTACGTATAGAAGCAAAACCATCACACACACACACACACACACACACACACACACACACACACACACACACACACACACACACACACACACACACACACACACACACACACAAATATCTTTCCAGAGATGTTATTGCTGATTTATTGTGTTGTGCTTTGATGTTTATAAATATGATAATAATAATTGTATTAATAATAATAATAATGACAATATTATTATTATTATTATTATTATCATTATCATTATTATTAGCATCATTATGATTATTTTTGTTGTTATTATTATGAATGATTATTATTGTTATTGTAATTAATAATATATTTTATAACAGCAGTCGTGCAATTAGTTTCTTCATTTATTTGGGATAGAAGACGAACCCACTTTTCTCCCTGTTCTCTTTGTCAATCCTCAAATGCCAACACCTATTGTATGCTCTGTCACGAGGTTAGTAACATGCTGATTGATGGAAGGCGTTACTCATTGTAGTAACACATGTCACATACAGATGGCGGGAACACCTTTCAAATTTTTCATAATCAAGTCGTGAGTTTCATGAATTTCTCGAGCGAATCAAAATAAGTAATCACTACATAACATAAGGTCATAACACCACGTCATCCGTAATAGTGTACAGATAAACAGTGGCAACACAAAGAGGTAGGCTACTGCTCATTCAAATTCTAGAGGCTACACACACATTCCACAAGTATTTGGGAACCATTGCCTTGTCTGTTATTCAATGCACCCGTTCCTTGCCCGGCAAGCACACTGAATGAATAACAGTAACAATAAATGCTCTATCAACCACGACGGACAGACAGGCAGTAGAGAAGGAAAGGCATGAAACAGACATAATGTACTCACAGTAGATGGTCCTGGTCCATGACGCGCAGCTTGGCATCGCGGTCCAACACACTCACGATGGCGTCCCGCTCACTCTCTGTGAGTGTGGCCAGGTCCGCGGCAAGGTCCTGTCCCAAGGAAAGGAGACATGATGGGAGGCTTTACCATGATGGTTGCTTATTACTTAAGGTTGTACACCCCTTGACGGAGGTAGCAGGAAGGATGTACGTACACGTAAGGGATAGGAACACACGTAGAGATTGGCGGTGATGTACTGAAAATTATGCGACTTTCTACTCTTTGAAGGAACGACGCATATACTTTGTGTAATTATTAGCTACATCATAGAATCTTATCCCTTTAACATGTGTTTAAAATTTATTATATACATGCGTTTGGATTTCTAGAAATCTATAAGGCACATGAATACATACAGACAAACATACAAACACTATGTCCATCCCACTCACCTGGCTTGACGAGGTGTGAGGCGTAAGGAAGTCATCGTGCTTCCCCCCCGGTGGGTGCAAGGTGTCACTGAAGGCAGTTGAGAGGTGTGTTGTGTCCATCTTCATGAGTGGTGAGTCCCGCGCCACGTCTGGGCTCCTCATAGTCTTGTCACACAAACCCTCACAAGGAGCACGATTATTCTTTTAATTTCCTACGCCACTCCTTCCCGCCAGCTGTCTGTCAAAAACATGACAACAGTGAATTAGTTACCTGAAGAGAAAATTGAAAACCAATGATACACGAAATTACGGGGGTGAAGGTCACATATCGCATTGCTATCACATCAGTAAACTCTTCCTTAAGCCTCTCGATTATCAAGTAATCCGTGCTTGTCTGCTATAAATAGATAATCAAACAACTAATTAAACAATAACACGAAATTACGCAAACAAATGATAAGATAGATTTTCAAACAAACCAATGAATATATAAGGAACAAATTGAATGAATAAAGTGAGAAATTTCTTGACACCAGTTGTACTACATTTTCTATTTTTTTTATAAAATTTATATCATCAATCAATACATTCACTTATTTTAATTTACATAATTTTCTCCGCGGTAACATAGGTGTTTTTTTTATGCACATGATCCACATGACTCTGTGTTTTCCTTCACGCCTGTTATCGTATGTTTGTGGACTAATGAGGCGAGGTGAGGCAGTGTGACATCCTGTTCTCCTTGAGGCTGGCGGTGAACGGGGGGAGAGGTGATAAGCAAATCCGTCTCCCCCAATGGTGTGTTGGTGTTATCACAAAGCAGATTATCACTGATTGTGGCTGATAAGGCTTAATGTTTGCTCTCTCTCTCTCTCTCTCTCTCTCTCTCTCTCTCTCTCTCTCTCTCTCTCTCTCTCTCTCTCTCTCTCTCTCTCTCATATTTCTGTCACACTACTACTACTACTACAGCCTGGAGGGTCCAATACTTTTGACTAAAATGGTTCACTCTCAAGAGGATCATGCTTTTTCCGCCATAAGTATTGGACCTCCAGCCTGGGGGGTCCAATACTTTTGACACGTACTGTAGACTCAGTTTTATCATTAATACAATTTAAAGCACTAATTCACCTTTAAGGAACTCAACAAGTAAAGAACTATATGGTGACGTTCAAATCTCTACCAAGCTTTATCGGATCAAGTAAGAATTTGTAAGTAATAAATATTTTGTGACGTTAAAACGCTTCGACATCCGAGTCACGGTGCATTGCTTCAAAAACAGGATTTGTGGTGAGTTCATGACGACCAATTATCGCAAATGATTAGTGAGCGGCGCCAAGTGAGTCAGTGTGTCCATCCTTCTCTCCACAACGAAAGGCCTCGGTATTAACAAGTGTAAACGCCGGGACACATGTGCATATTACTCTCAAGGTCAAATGGAAGCATCAGAATTTACGTCCACGTTTACAAATGGTGTCTGTGGGTGTCTATTTGAACATGCTTAGGCCTACTTGTTCCTCTCTCATGGTGGACTCACGTGTATATTTTCACCTTAGCATGCATGAGTGGCCGGGGTCTGAAACCAAGACTACTCAACTCTTTATTATCAGGTATAGTCTAGCAAGATGATTACCAAAGCCCAAATTATAGTTTGTCTATCTGAACTGTTCAGGCACTATAGAGTTATAGAGTGTGTGTGCGCGCGCGTGTGTGTGTGTGTGCGCGCGCGTGTGTGTGTGTGTGAGAGAGAGAGAGAGAGAGAGAGAGAGAGAGAGAGAGAGAGAGAGAGAGAGAGAGAGAGAGAGAGAGAGAGAGAGAGAGAGAGAGAGAGAAAAAAAGAAAGAGAGAGAGAGAGAGAGAGAGAGAGAGAGAGAGAGAGAGAGAGAGAGAGAGAGAGAGAGAGAGAGAGAGAGAGAGAGAGAGAGAGAGAAATAGGGGGTATGTGAAATCCTGACGTAAGCACCTCCGCTCCTCTCCTTCCCCCACCACTCCCCAAACTAGGCAAAGTTACGTGCCGTGATCCCGTTCCCAAGCTTTACATTACGGGGCTCACACCATTGCTGAGTGTGCCCCGGTGGCCTGCTTGGGTGCATTGCTGTTTGAGTTTCGTGAGACCCTTTAAAAAAATGGAACTTGCAAATTAATGAAAGGAAGGAGAACACATATGGTATTCCCTCGGTTCCTTCCTCCATTGGTCTCATACTTACGTTAAGACGCAGGTAGGGATAATGCAGTGCCAGTCAACTCCTCTTGTTTGTAAAATCCAGTAGTTCACTTTAAACTTCACTACCACAACTTAAAATCACACTGCAATTGCACCAACGCGGCCAAACAACAGCAACACAAAATTCACAAACTTTTCTTTCACGTAATTATTCTTCAAATACAACATATATAACACTTGTATTGAAGAAATAAATTTACCCAAGAAATGAAAAAGCGGAACCACATATAATTTTTTAGATTCACCAGTTTGATAAGTGGCAATGTCAGTTAAAAATTTTTCTCTGCGTTTCTGCCTTGTACTTCTAGAGAACTCGACGCAAAATTCATGCCACACATTCTATTTTCTATCTGGCACACGACCAACACAAAACAGACATGACAACACATTCCCGCGCAATAACACACGCCTTCCAACGAGCGCAGCCTGGGAGCCAATGACGATATGACGCCGGGGCCACGCATCTAATCCCGCCCGCCCCCGCCACTACCCCTAACCATCACCCATCTACAACAGAATCCACCAGCACTGATGGAATTCGTGATAGCTTTTCATAATCAACGTATAAGCTAATCGTTGCCTCACAATGATTATTTACAAAGTTTTGAAATGTCATCAATATATTTCTTAGATTTGTGAAAATTGAGTTTTGATTGTCGTTTTATAGATATGTTCGTTGTGCGCCCCTCCCCCCCCCTCCTCTCTCTCTCTCTCTCTCTCTCTCTCTCTCTCTCTATTCGCTAGTATGGGCTTCAGTGCAAGAAATTCCTCTATTGTACGTATTTGAGTGTGGAAGTGAAAGTGTTTGATGCACTCGTGTGTTTTCCTTAGTCATTGGATCATAGTTTTGGATGGATTGGCAGTAATATATCACCACAACCCTTAACCAAGTACAAGTCATGCATGGATCAGCCAAACAGCCCTAATATGAACGCCACGCTTTCTTCAGACTCACAACGGATAAAAAGTGATGAAAAAATGCCAACAAAGGCGTTTTTTTCAGAGATTCTCTAGTTCCGTCTACCTTAGTATCAGGTCTTATAAAAAATAAATCAACAAATAATGATGATAATGATGATTACGATGATGATAACAATAATAATGATAATAATAATGATGATAATAATAATAATAATAATAATAATAATAATAATAATAATAATAATAAAAGTAATGATAAGAAGAATTAAAAGAGATGCAATGTTTCTCACCTATGTAACTACTATATGGAATTTTATTTACCTGTGTTTCAAATCTGGAGTCCATGTAGTGTTTTCTTCGCGTGGTTGAGGGAGGTGCTTGAAGGAACTTCTGTTGGTGTTCGAAATTCTAATGAAAGTGGATGTTCCATATCAATATATTGAAATCTTTTTAGTGATCTTGTTTTATCCTATAGATCCTGGCATCACTACATTAACTATTACTACTAGTAATCATATTTATGATAATAACATAATAGACGGCGCAGATTATCATCATTCATTTACTTATTGTTATTTGTGTATTTATAAATTATTTATGGATTCGTTTAGTTATTTATTAATTTACTTTTCTTCCAGAGGATTACAGAAGAACACAAAATTGCGAACCACTCCTCTATAAGAATTATGTCTGTGTGAGTTGACTGTCACTCCTCAGGTGTTTGCAACACCACACCAACTCTGTTTACACTACCCGACGCCGACAAAGCTATACCTACTATTGTACAAATCTTCGGAAATTTACAGACGCACAAAGTAAATAAACAATTCTTGTCTTTTCACTGTACCATCACACCGATATCCAGCCCACGGCCCCGCCAGAAAGGGTGTCACAGGTGTGTGGAGTGCCTAGTAGGGCGGGGAAGGCAGAAATACTCGTTTCGTCCGTAGTTCTATATTACATCGCAGCTTAACATCACACTTGTCATCGTGTTTGTCAGTATTGTAAGGGTCAGTGAAAGCCTCATTGCACTATCATAATAAAGAAAACATACACCAAAAGAATATTTTCCATATACAAGTTGCAAACCAACAGCTTTCAGTAATCTAAATGAAAGACAATAGTACATCAATAAGTTACAGCTTTAGATGGCTCTTATTGAGTAGGCTTCACGGTGCTATATAGTAATAGGTTACCAAGCCAACCAACTATCTTGTATTAATGAATGTAGAGACAATGCAACTGTTTGTGTTAGCGACAAGGACGTGTGTGCTATAAAGATGACCACTTGGTCACCCCACACCTCTTACTACTGGCTCACGGGAGGAAGATGTCATTGACTGTGACCTTGACTTTTATCGGTGGTTATTCCGAATAAGCTTAAATTGAGCTGAATATTTTATCGCAAAATATAAAGCGGTGGTGTGAACTGAAAAACATATCTATGAATTCCTATAGTTCAAGGTTGAAATATGAAAATATCAGAGATTTAGAAATGTTTTCCGTACGGAAGAGATGGTTCACACGTAAAACACGAGGCAACGGTTGGCAGGTGGCCATGTGATGAAAACATTCAGCATCTGGGTCAGGTCAGCAGCAAATGTTCCGCTCATTGTGACAAAGGAAGAATGAGTGAAACACTGACACAGCAGCAGCCAGACCCTCTCACGACTGCTAGATGACGAGCCTCAGCACACCTGCGCAGGTTACACATGAACACCTGTGGTCTGAGGGACCTTCACCTATATATATTATATATATATATATATATATATATATATATATATATATATATATATATATATATATATATATATATATATATATATATATATATATATATATATATATATATATATTATATATTAATATTATATATATATATATAT
>JAXIVD010004949.1:2500-32156 GCA_036785275.1 Cancer borealis | reverse complement strand
AAACAAAAAAATATGAGACTGTTGTTGCTTGGCTATAAAATATAGTTGTATTAGAGGAATGAACACAGACCGGGTTGTATATGTCTGTTGGCTAGGTTTGTTTTGGCTGTGCTGTTGTGTTGACTGTGTAGTGAGATCCAGCCGGGAACGCTTGGCTTCCATTATCAATTCCTGACCGACCATCTTATTGACAATTCAACTTCTCACCACAGGTAGCGCATTCTTCAAGGATGGGTTGTAGCCAAGTCCACTAGGTAGGAACATCTTGCTTAGTACTCTACCTTGATTCCCCTCTCCCCCTTTTTCCCTGTGTGGACCCCAAACTCTGGATCAAATCACAAATTGCTCGCCATACAAGGATTATCCCTTTTTTTCCTGGTTGACCTTGTGTTCAGAAGGAGAAAAATGGTGTCAAGAGCAATCATTGGCTAGTGCTTGAGACGAGAATATTCTTTTGCCCAATGTTGTAGTGGTTTGTACAGTGATCCCTGTCCTTTCTTCCGAGTCAATGGTCAATTGCAAGCACTCGTTGTAGCCAAAGTACTTATTGTTGTTTGATCTATCAAATGATATGAACAGTAAGGTCCTAACTGCCGGGAGAGTTTAGCAGACCTAGAAAAATTATTGTTATGTTCAAGAAAAATAACGGCAGAAATATATATTTTGGTGGTCTAAAATGGAAAATGTTTACTTTTTCACCATTCTCAACACAGCCCCCCAAATAGTGTCACTTGGATTGTGGGCGTTGCTGCCCCGGCTATCCAGCAAAGATATTTTCGTACGATCCGTTTACCGTCATTTGAGGATAATACGTTCTTGCTGGGAACTTGTTCTAATGAGTACCCATTACTTACATCATGCAATTCGATTAGACTGACAGAGTGTGGGAGATGTGGTAGAGGTGGAGGTGTTAGATTCCTTAGCATCCAAAGCCTTTAAATAATACATATGATTTACCACTAGAGCCGCCCGATGAAAATGGGCAGTTTTGAGAAATTGGTTACATGGACAGGCATGCTTGAAATTGGTCCACAGAGGAGAAAAAAAACATTTTACCGTGAACTACTTTCGGTTTCACCAACCAAGAGAATTGAAGGACTTAGATGCAGTTGTGTCCTACTGGATGGAAGGGTTTCGGACTTGCACTCATGAGCCAAAGTCAATTGCCAAGTGCCGCAGCGTGTACTATCCTTTCACTAGCATTGGTATGGCATCCTAGACGCACTTACTTTCTCAGTCGTTACATTTAGCTTTCCTATTTACAAGATAAGTATACAGCTCAAAAACATTTTATGTAGATGTAAATATTTTCCAATCATAAACTGAATATTAGTACTAAAATATGAGCTTTAATCCTTTCGATGATGAGTTGAAGAATAATATGAATATAATGGTCGATTAGAACAAATAATTAATATCTTTATGGCACTTGTATAGCTTTTGGCACAGATTCCATCCATTATAGTGTACTTAAAGGCAGAAGATCCAATAACGGGGGGAAAGTGATTGTTTGCAGTAAATAATGATGATTTTTTCCATTTAGATTAAGTGAGTTAATATATGTTCCGGAAAAAACAAATTTTCTTTCTTATTATGCCTGAATTAATTTAGTGAGATGGAACCAATTTCACCTTCAATAGTTTTCACTAAGATGACAAGCTATATTGTTATTCGTTGTACCAGTACACACACAAAAATCCATACATCAAATCTCTAAACGTGTTAGGACAAAATTGTATTGTAGGAAGAGCTCATCTTATTAACAATGATAATGCTTATAACTACTTATTAAGGTAAAAGGTAAAGTCGATGTAATAATGACAGATGCAGTTACATGTAGCAATTAGACATTTAATTCTTCAGTGTGTCATATTGTGTGCTGAATATTTTCCCTTTTGTCAATGACTGTGCTATCTGGGTTGCATTCTCCAGGCAATCCTTGATGCTCCTCGCTTATTCGACTGTAGAGTGGAGGAAGCTAGGGGCAGGACCTTGAATGATAGTCAAGCGAATATTTAGATTAATACACTTCCTGATATATCTATAAGCATATTTTATAATTTTGTATTCTAAAGGTTGTATAGATTGTGCTTCTCCCCTTGCTCCCCCTTCGATATCAGGTACCCTTGCTCAAACCACATAAAAAACCAATACTGGGAAGCCTCTGTCTTGTGTGGTTGTACATTGCTACGTCCCTGTTCTCCAGTCACGCTCTTTGCCGCGGCTGCCAGCGCCCAACAGCCAAACGGATATTCGTTTGCTTCATGGGTGGTTGACAGCTCATCCTTACATACAGCTCCTACACAGGACCAACACTTATTGCTTTCTATACCTCATCCTACAACGCTCGTCTGCTACAGCTAGAAAGGAGCTGTGAGCCTAGAGGAGCTGCCAGAAAGTAATTACAGGGAGGTGGAATTATAACGTATTTTGAAAAAAATAATCGGGCAATTATAAGGAGAAAGTTCAGTGTGAAAATATACCATAATAATATGTTAACATTCATTAAAACATTCCAGTTTCGTGAATGAGTAGCAAACGTAGTAGGAGTATGTCTATTCTTGGTTACTTTAGTAGTTTCCAAGAAGAAAAAAAAAATGACGTATAAACATGTCTCCTTGTCATGTTTTTTATATCTTAAATTTGCCACACTAAACTTATTATATCAATCCTCGTCTTAGCGCTTGAAAGCTTTTATCATATCTCACAAACAACCACACACCACACACCCACACACACACACACACACACACACACCCACCCCCACACACACACACACTACACACACACCACACACACGCACACAACACACACACACACACACAACACACCACACACAACACACACACACCACACCTCACACACACACATCACATACACTCCACTAATACACACTCCAAGCAGCACACATACACCTACAACAATCACACATACATGTCTAATATCACTAGTAGACTCAGTAAAGCTATACACTCCACACACTCACTCACACTCAACACAACACACACACACACACATCACACACACATACAACAACACACACATACAGTCACACACACACAAAAACACTACATATCTATCATACCCCCAGACGCATAAACATACACAATCACACACACAAACACACACCCCCCAGGCCCCCCCCTACACTTAGCACACACACACACACACACAACACATACACACACACACATACACACACACAACACACACACACACACACACACACACACCATACACACACACACTACACACACACACACACACTACACACACACACACACACACACACACCACAGCACACACACACACACACACAATACACAAACTCTCACACACACACTTTCGCGTCCCTGTTCAAGGTAACGTCCCCGTCAGTCATCCGGCAAAGCATAGGTATTGAAATCATGCTCATATTGCTAGAGGATTTTTTACTGACAGGAGAGTATGTTACTGACCTCCATGGAGCAAGGGGTATGTGGTGTGTATGATGTTATTTTTTACATATTTTTTTCTATATTAAAAGTGTGTATGGCTAAGGGAGACAGCAAAAAATACATCAAAAAGATAAATCCTGCTTGAGTCGACGAACCCAGTAAAGAGACAGGAAAAGAATAGAAGCAGAGGGTAGAGGTCCATTTATAATTAGAAGTGTCTTGACACTCCTCTTTGATAAAGAGTTCAATTCATTAGCAGGTGGAAAAACAGGTCAAAGGAAGGAGAGTTTACCGAGTATACGGGATGAAAGAGAGAAGGAATACTGGTTAACTCTGTGCATTAGAAAGATGGACAGAATAGGGATGAGAAGAAGTAGAAAGTCTTGTGCAGGTGGGGGCGGGGAAGGGTAGAGGCATGCAGTAGCAAGTTCAGAGAGCAGTCACATGGAAATAGTAGCGTAGAATGGATGATAAAGGATGCAACATTACATCGGTGACCTAAGGAAAATACAGTGAGAGTCAGTTAGGATGAGGAGAGTGTATGAAGACGGAAAAACCTTAGACATCACCACTGTATAATAGAACTGTATGTGTTGAGTTCCCCAGACAAAGAGAGCCATACTCATACGTGGACGGATAAGCCCATGTACTCAGAGCACGTAGCTGGGAGGGAGAGAGAAAAATGGATCGCAGACGCCATAGGTCCAGCCTAACTTCTTGGGGGAAGCTGATTTAGCACGAATAGAGGTATGAGGAAATTGCCAGTTAAAATTTTTAGTAAATGAAAGAAAGGAGTGTGTTTAAATGTGGAAGGAGAGGGGAAGTTGATGTGTCCTATTGAAGATGTGTGAGAGGATTTCAGCCTTAACGAATAGATCTGTCTAATGAACTCTGAGCTCCTCTCAGGGAGGGTAAGGGGCTTGATGAATACGAAGGCCAGTGAGTGACCCTTCAGACCATGGTGAGTGTGGGGGAAAAAAACACACACACACACACACACACACAACACACACACACACACCACACACACCACACACACACACACACACACACACAGGACCTATTAGAAAAAAAAAAAAAAAGAAAAAATTTACATAAAAGAGATAGAGAAGCATATACATCCATAAAAGCTATTGATAAGTTCTACTCAATTATCAAAGGTAGTGGTGGTATATAAAAGTGCAATTAGACCTGCCGGACCTATGGGACTATCTCTCACTCCTTTCTCTTCCATCAACACACTCTCCCACTCTTTATCTTTTCTTTCTTTCTCCTCTACTCTCCTCACTCTTATCTCATCTTCTTACTCTCTCCTCTCCTCTCTCTCTCTCCTCTCACTCTCTCTCTCTCTTCTCACATCTTCTCTCTCATCTTCTCTTCTCGTCGTCTCTCTCTCTTCTCCTCCCTCTCACTTTCTCAACTCCTCTTCTCTCTCTCTTCACTCTTTCTTTTCTCTCCCCCTCTCACCTCTCTCTTCCCTCTCCTCTCCTCCATCTCTCTCTCTCTCCTCTCTCACCTCTCTCTCTCTCCCAACTTCTCTCGTCTCTCTCTCTCTCTCTCACTCTCTCTCTCTCATCCTCATCTCTCTCTCCTCTCTCTTCTCCTCACTCTCACTCTCCTCTCTCCTCTCTCTCTCTCTCTCCTCATCTCTCTCTCTCTCTCCCTCACTCTCTCCCTCATCTCATCTCTCTCTCGTCTCCTCCTCTCTCCTCCTCCTCTATCTCCCCTCTCTCTCTCATCTCTCTCTACTCTCTCTCCTCTCATTCTCTCTCTCTCTCTCTCTACTCCTCTCTCTTCACTCTCTCTCTCTCCTCCTCTCTCTCTCTCTCTCTCTCTCCACTCTCTCTCTCCTACTCTCTTTCTCTCCTGGTGGACTCTTTTGATACCCTCTATATTTAGAAAAGCTTCCGGTAAATGAATATTACAAAGAATGGGAATGGCGACAAACTCGCCGCGGCCACCTGGCCTAAGCCCAATTGGCCGCGAGAAACTGGCCGCGGCCCAGGCTGACCGCCGCGGACTGAAAACCTGCACACGCCCAAGTTTACGTACTCAAGGCAGTTCCTTTTATACCCTCACCAGCAAATGATTGATTCTTGAAGACAAACCCTCGTCCTCGATACTTACCGTTCGTCTTCTAGACTGCTCACACTGTTAGTCAGTCCCAGTCTGCCTAAACTGGAGGAACTTCTAACTTAGGTTGATTTTATAGGTTTTTTGTTTGGTACTATAGGAATATTAGATTAGGTTAGGTTAGGTAAGGCTAGGTCTTGTTTTTCTTAACCAATAAAGACATTGTGAAAATTTAGCAATTTAGCAACAAAAAGTTCCATATGGCGACCAGTTTCCCGCGGCCAGTTGGGCTGCGGCCAGGTGGCCGCGGCCAGTTGTCCTAGACCCACAAGGAATTGCCTTAAACGTAGGCTTTTTTTTTTATCCCTTACCCGTGACGTCGGTAGGCTCAATGGAGGTTGCTGGATTTCAAACTTTCATACATGAATTAAGTCATATTTTCTAGAGCTTATTAGTTAGTAGACACTTTAATACTTGATGTGGTTTGCCGCCTTCAAGATTTATCACTGATAAGGCTTTCCATGGGTCCCTCACACCTCATCTGCATTCTTGCCAACGAATTTACTGATTATATCTGTGCCATTTACGAGACAGGCTCTGGCAAAGGAGTTCCAAATTTTCTTCAAAGCTTACATCAAGACCTTTCTTTTGCACATGCTCGGAATAATTAGAAAAGTTAGGAAACAGGGAGGAAAAAAAAAATTCCCTTCAATGCGAGTCTATCTGATTCTCGTTTGGTTATTATACAAAACTCCTTCAACAAAAACGTATCGTGTTAAGTGGTACCTCATTCAACCATTCCTCTTCATTATAGACGAAACTCGTCCTTTCATTACCAATAACAATCATGACACAAACCAGCAAAGTTAATATATTAGCCTAAGTAAAACTAATATAACAGGTTAAGGCGACGGTTGTCTTCCTCCAGAATTACTTTTTCAATATGTTTAGACTCTTCGCAGCCGTCCGACGAATCTACTGGTCGTGTATATAGCCAAACAATGGACATTCACCTAATACCAGAATTCGATGGGTTTTCTCAAGCAGTTTAAAAAAGCAGGAGAAGCAGGAATTGGTGTGCTGACTACTAGGCATTGCTGAGCAATACATTGCCATGCCCCTTGGACTCACGCATTCTCCGTCTATCAGCAGCTCGGCAGCAAACCCAAGGACAGCTTCAGTAAGATAAAACCTGCGCTAATCTCTGTTTTTGCCGTGGATAATTTCATTGCCTACGAATAGTTTCTCGCCTACCGGCTTCAAGATGGTGAGTCTGGCGACGTGTACTTGGACGATCTACATCGCCTGGCTACCCAATTTGGAGGAATATCCAACGCAGGCCTGAGCTGTGCGTTCGTTACTGGTCTCCCAGCCTCAGCCAGCCGCATCTTGAAAGCCAGCTTACGTCTGGATGACATGGATTTGATTCAGATTCTTAACCGAGCACGTGAGGTTCTGGCAAAGGAATGCCCTGGTGTTTGGGCAGCCTTAGACGGCTCTAGTCAGCGATCATTCAGAATGACTCCTGTGACGGCTTGAATAGTGTGTTGCGGGTGTAACTAAGTGAACCATTACACTCTTAACTGCCTGGCCGGGCACCGCGGGCGTCGAAGAAACCGCATCAACGTGCGTTGCCTCAGCTATGGGCAGCTCGGTCACATTACCTCATTGTGCCTGGGAAACGGCACGGGGAAGGTGGTACTGGAACCACCCACTTCTTCGGACTGTCAGTAACATGTGCCCTGCCGACTCTTCAATTGTTTGTTGATGGAGGGAAGTGTGACGTCGACACCGGTTGTTCAAGATGTACTAGATGTCCAGTAGACGAGGCAGGCCACCATATGTTCTCGTTGGAGGAAAGCGAGTGTTAACATGACAACCATAAGCAGTGAGCGTTATGGTGAGCGAGTTAAATTGGTTTCTGGATCATCAGTTACAGTGAGTGCGTTTGTGTGTTTTTTTTCTTCTATATCATTAACCGTTGGCACAAGTAGGCATATGGAGGCACAGATGAACTTGCCTCGCCTGTTATTTGGTGTAGGTTTTTTTAGAACTGTTTTTTATAGTGACGCCTCGAATGATTAAGCTCTCTCTCTTGAATATGTTGAGAACGTGTGAGGCTTATTACTGCTACAACCTCAGATGCATATTAACGTTGTAAGTCCCGTCTAAGGAGAGTATGGCAGCAATTTGGATAGTCTTTGGCCACTCGGCGGTGATATCAAATATTGAAAAGTGTTCAGCGGATATCCGGGATTCGAACCCGGGATCCTAGGCTGACCCGAACACTGATCACTGCACCACCATCCCGAACCAGCCCGCTTGGTTTCCACTTGGTTTGGTGTCGAGGACTTGGCTGTGACGGCGGCGGTAACTGCTTTAACGAGAGATATCAATGAAAAGGACTTTAAATTGAGTTATGAAGTGAAATCTAATAAATGGACTCTGTTATGGAAGTGGAATAGCGGCGAGGGACTGCAGCGGTTACAACTCACTGTTTTAGAGTATCGAATGCCTCGAGATCAAGAGCAGTGAGTGTTCATGGGCCGGTGAGCGGTACTATTCCCCTGATAACTGTTGTGCAACAAAATAAGGAAAAAGGTCGCCCAGTACTATTGTGAACTCAACTCGTATCTTGATGTGCACACAGTCGACGCTGACATCTGTGCTGACAAGATTCGTGAGTGGCACAAGCAGGGTCAGAGAGTCGCTCTTGTGGATTTGCGTAAAGCTTAAATGCAAATTCATGTCCACCCATTACTGTGGTCATACCAGACGGAGGTACTTCAAACCAGCAGCATTGACTGAAGAGGTTTGGGTTAGGGTAGAACATCGTACTTCTCGTCCTGAAGAAGGATTGGAGCACTGTGCTGTGTTGGGACGTGAGAATTAACAGTGTTGTCTCACCGTACTCGGACAACATACTGGAGGACGAGAATGTAGTCACTGCAGTAGACGTTGAAAGTCACTTGACCCGTCACGGTCTAATCTGCAAACCTCCAGCGAGAGTATATGAGGAAGCTCGAGTCCTTGGCATGAGAGTGTGAGAGGAGCGCTGAGGTCTCTTTCGGAAGACAGACAACAACATCGAAGACATGCCTGAGTAACTAACGAGATGGTCGGTGTTCTCTCTGTGCGGCCAGTTGACGAGCCATCTGCCTGCATGCTGTTGGCTGAGAGTGGTGGGAGTCATTTATGAAAAGGCGCATCAATTCAGCCACCATTACCTGAGAACCTGAGACGATGAGGTCACTGACTCAAAGCTGCACTCAATGCTTGAATAAACATTGAAGAAAGTGAAGAGCTCAGACCTGGCCAAGGGACGATGAGATGAGGAGGTTGATGAAGCTTCGCTGTGGGTAGATGCAAGTTCTCTCGCGCTGGAAGCAGTCAGAAGTGAACGGCGACATCAGAGAAAACGCTTGCTCACTGAGACCGGATGCAAGTTCACACATCAAACTTGATGAGCTGGAAGCTGTTGTCAAAGAACTGAATCTCGCCATCGCTTGGAAAATGAGGTTAACTTTCATGACAGACTGCAGGACTGTGTATCATTAGATAACGGATACGTTGTCAAATAAAATCCGTGTCAAGACCAAAGCCTCAAGATACTGATCTTCAAGCGCTTAAGAAAGTTAAGGGCTATCGTTGAAGAGTGCGACTTAAGTGTCGATGAAAAATTTATGTCTTCCACAGAGAACAAAGTTGAAGCACTCACTCGTACAGGTGGCTCTGTGGCATTCGGAGTTACCAACGTCATCATTCAGAAAGAAATCACCAAAATCCACGAGACCAGCGGACATCCAGGTATCACGTACATTATAATTCTGCTTGAAACTCTATCCCACAGTTCAACGACAACAGGTACGCAATGTTGTTCTAGAGTGTCTGGAATGCCAGTCCATCGATCTCTTACCGGAAAATGGCAAGAAAGTATGAGGAATGTATAACTCCATGCCAGAGATAATCACCTCAGTTATGCACTCGGCGCAAAGAGAAGGATCTCAGCCATGGAAGCAATAATCATCCCAAGGAAAATCAGAATAGTACTGTCTTAGGTCCTCCCACTTAGCAAATTTGAAATTTCAGAAGCACCTCCGCTTAGACAGGTCCTCTCTGGACCTGGAGTGATATAACAGGTAACGGAAATAAGATTGTGATCTGAAGAGCCCAACGGAGAGGAAAGTTTGACAGAGTAAGGGTTAGAAGTTAGGAACAGATAAAAAATGTTGGGCGTGTCTCCAAGGCGGTCAGGGATACGGGTAGGGAGCTGCACCAGCTGATATAGGTCATGAAGGATAGTTAAGTTAAAGATTTGTTCAACAGGGTGGTCAGTGAAAGAAGATGAAAGCAAAAGCTGGAGGTGAACATTGAAATCCCCTAAAATGGAGATTTCAGCCAGCATAAAGAAAGTGAGATAGGATATACTCCACTTTGGAAATCAAATATTCAAAGAATTTTACATAGTAAGGGGAATTAGGTGAAAGATGTACAATACAGATTAATTTAGTTAGAGTGACATTGAATTCTTAGCCAGATGCTAGAAAATTCCGAAAATTCAAGATTGTGGGTACGAGAGTAAATAATGTTGTTATGCACATATATGCAACAGCCAGCTTTTGATTGAAAAAGAGGATAGAAAAAGTATAAAGGAGCAGAGAAGAGAATGCTGTCAATAGCCACAAAAAACTGTGTTTCAGTTAGGAAGAGAAGATGAGATTTAATGGAGGAGAGATGGTGTTCCACAGATTGGAAATTAGATCTAAGGCCGCGAATGTTGCAGAAATCAATAGAGAAAGTATTAGAGAAAGTGTCAAGACACCTGAGGTCGTCTTCAGAGGAGCAATCCGACCTAGGGACATTTGTGGTCTCCTTCCCTGATGGGGACTCCAAGTTTGGACGTGGTGAAACCATTATGAAAAGAATTGAGTTATAGGCTGTAATATTGTAAGGTGCTGTAGTGTTATGTAAGTAGTAGTAGACGTTTTCCTTAGAGGGCAGGTTACAGCTGTTCTCTTGTGTAAGTGAGACACAAATGGAAGTGGGAAGAGAAGACCCCGTGTCTTCTCTTCCCGGTTCCATTTTTTTTTTTAACATTAAAAGAGTATTGGCTAAGGGAAAACAAAAATAATAAAAAAAAATCCCGCTTCTCGCCAGACCATGTAAAAAGGACAATAGGAGAAATATAGACATAGGGAAAAGTTCAATTCAGAGTATGAGGTGTCTTGACACTCCTCTTTTGAAAGAGTTTAAATCATAGGCAGGTGGAAAAACAGACAAAGGAAGAGAGTTCCATAGTTTACAAGTGTAAAAGATGAAAGAGTGAAGATATTGGTTAACTCTTGCATTACGAAGATGGACAGAATAGGGATGAGAAGAGGTAGAGAGTCTTGTGCAGCGAGGCCGCTGGAGGGGGGGAGAAGTGCAGTTAGCAAATTGAGAAGGGCAGTCAGCAAGAAAATAGCGCTAGAAGATAGATAAAGATGCAACATTGCGGCGGTGACTTAAGGAGTCAAGACAGTCAGTTAGAAGAGACGAGTTGATTAGGCGAAAAGCTTTAGACTCCACCCTGTTTAAAAGAGCTGTATGAGTTGAGATCCCCCCCAGACATGAAAGCCATACGCCATACATGGGACGATAAGGTCCCTGTACAGAGCAAGCAGCTGAGAGGGAGAGAAAAATGGACACAGACGCCATAGGACACCTAACTTCTTGGAAGCAGATTTAGCAAGATTAGAGATATTGCCAGTTTAGATTTTTAATAAAGGATAGACCGAGTGTGTTTAATGTGGAGAAGAGGAGAAGTTGAGTGTCATTGAAGAAGAGAGGACAGCAAAGGTTTCACCTTAGTCCCTAAAAGAGAATGACCAATATTCAGTTAGGAAAGCAAGAAGATCACCAGTAGATCGGCCTTTACGGAAACCATACTGGAAATCAGAGAGAAGGATGTGAGCTAATAGATGCCTCCTTATCTTCTTGTTAAGAACAGACTTAAAGGCTTTTGAAAGGCAGGAAATCAAAGCTATAGGGCGGTAGTTAGAAGGATTGGAGCGGTCACCTTTTTTTAGGGACAGGTTGATTGTGAGCAAACTTCCAGCAAGAAGGATAGATAGAAGTAGAGAAACACAGACGAAAGACTTTGACCAAGCAGTAAGCGAGTTCGGAAGCACAGATTTTGAGAACAACAGGAAGAATTCCATCCAGACCATAAGCCTTCCGAGAATCAAGGCCAGAGAGGGCCTGCAAAACGTCATAATAAAGAATTAAAATATTTAGGAATGAATTAGTCAGAGGGTAGAGGAGTAGGAGGAATAAGCTCAGTATCATCCAAAGTAAAATTGGTAGCAAAGGTTTGAGCGAAGAGTTCAGCTTTAGAGATAGAAGAGACAGTTGTGGGGCCATCTGGTTGAAGTAAAGGAGGGAAAGATGAAGAAGTAAAATTGTTAGAGATATTATTGGCTAGATGCCAGAAATCACGAGAAGAGATAGAGTTAGAAAGACTTTGACATTTTCTATTAATGAAAGAGTTTTTAGTAAGTTGGAGAATAGATTTGGCATGATTATGGGCAGAATAATATAAGTCATGAGTTTCAGCAGATGGATGGCTACGGTACCGTTTGTGAACTGCCTCTCTATCATTGAGAACAAACAGAGTTAAATCAGGGCTTTTTAGCTTTAGTATTAGAAAGTTATGAGAAATGTATAGCTCCATGCCAAAGATAATCACCTCTGTTATGCGCTCGGCACAAAGAAAAGGATCTTTGACATAGAAGCAATAATCATCCCAAGGAAAATTAGAATAGTACTGCCTCAGGTCCTCCCACTTAGCAGATTTGAAATTCCAGAAACACCTCTGCTTAGACGGGTCCTGAGGCTGCACTGGAGTTATATAACAGGTAACGGAAATAAGATTGTGATAGGAGGAGCCCAACGGAGAGGAAAGTTTAACAAAGCTGAATTGTTGGAAGTTAGGAAAAGATCAAGAATGTTGGGCGTGTCTCCAAGACGGTCAGGGATACGGGAAGGGAACTGCACTAGCTGCTCTAGGTCATGAAGGATAGCAAAGTTGAAGGTTTGTTCACCAGCTTGGTCAGTGAAATAAGATGAAAGCCAAAGCTGGTGAACATTGAAATCACCTAAAATGGAGATCTCAGCATAAGGAGCGTGAGATAGGGTGTTCTCCACTTTGGAAGTCGAATAGTTAAAGATTTTTACATAGTCAGAGGGATTAGGTGAGAGATATACGGCATAGATGAATTTAGTTAGAGTGATATTGAAGTCTTAGCCAGATGGTAGAAAATTCTGAAGATTCAAAATTGTGGGCAGGAGAGCAAGTAATGTCGTTACGCACATATATGCAACAGCCAGCTTTGGATTGAAAATGAGGATAGAGAAAGCAGGAGGGAACAGAAAAATGACTGCGCTCAGTAGTCACAGATAACTGTTTCAGTTTGGAGGAGGAGATGAGGTTTAGTAGAAGAGAGATGGTGTTCCACAGCTTGGAAATTAGATCTAAGGCCACGAATGTTGCAGAAATCGTGAGTAAAAGTATTAAAGGAAGTGTCAAGACACCCGAGGTCGTCAGCAGAGGGGCAGTTCGACCTTGGGACATTTGTGGCCCCCTTCCCAGATGGAGATTCCGAAGCTGGGTGTGGTGAAGATATTTTGAAATTTTTATTTGAAGAGACTGTAAAAGTGTAAGGTGTAGTAATGTTATGTAGGTAGTAGAAGAAATTGTCTTTAGAGGACAGGCTTCAGCTGCTCTTTTGTGTAAAATGAGACACTAAGGGAACTGGGAAGAGAGGACACGGGGAATCACTCAGTCTTCAGCACTGCCTACATCCCCGTAAGTACCTCTTCTGGAGTATTTCACCCGGCGGCAGTGTTATTCACTGTACAGTCTACTGCTGATCTCTCTCGAGACAGCCGGCCGTCCCCCTATGGAAAGAGCTCAGAGCTCATAGTGACCAATCTTTGGGTTGGACCGAGACCACTCACACACAACACACCGGGACAACGAGGTCACAACTCCTAGACTTACATCCCGTACCTACTCACTGCTAGGTGAACAGAAGACACACCCAAATAATCTCCGTCCGCCCAGGGGATCGAATCCTGGCCTCCTCGGTTGTGAGCCGAGTGCGCTAATCACTACGCTAGCGGACCGGAGTGTGTGTGTGTGTGTGTGTGTGTGTGTGTGTGTGTGTGTGTGTGTGTGTGTGTGTGTGTGTGTGTGTGTGTGTGTGTGTGCGTGCGTGTGTGTGTGTGTGTGTGTGTGTGTGTGTGTGTGTATGTATGTGTGTGTGTGTGTGTGTGTGTGTGTGTGTGTGTGTGTGTGTGTGTGTGTGTGTGTGTGTGTGTGTGTGTGTAATTATATCAACAGCCTTAAAATTATTAGGAAAAGTAAGTGGAAATGCCACAGCTAGAATCTAAAATGAATATATCAGAGATAAATGAATGGTAATGTTAAAATCAAATATAAGAAACAATAAGGAAAAACACCCAGTCACCACCTCAAGCAGGTATTTCACACCATTGAATGGTTACCCAAAATATACAATTTGCATCTAAAAGATACGTTTAACATCATTTGTTACCAAAAGGTGCATTATAAATTCAAGCATTTCACCACATGCTCTACACCATTTACATGATATGGAATCCAACATATACCGTATGGCTGACGTTCACATAATTCTGGTCTACCGTCATCCTGAAAAACAAACACTGAGTCTCGACGTCATATTCTTAAATTGCTACACACATTATTACAATACATAACACGTCTTACTTTCAAAGCCACTTTACATCAATTTCGTTCCAAGATAGCAGATACAGTAGCCGAAATAACAAACAAATTCATTACTTCTGCTTCCATGTTGACAGGTAACTACTGTTCTGATAATGCTCCAAAACCAATTGACCATGAAATCAACTCATAACAATAGTCTTTTAAAAGGAAAATAATCTCCTTAGATCGTGAATTTCACGATGTGATATGTAGTGAACTGGGCCATTGTATTCTTCAATTTCTTTCTTACTCAACTTTCTGGAAACATATCATATCATAATCATATCATGTATTTGATCACCGTAAGCTTTTGAATATGCATCACTTAGTTTTCTTAAATTTTCTTAAGTTTTCTTAAGTTCCCCTCAACCATATCACTGACATTCTAAAATTATTGGGAAGTTTATGAGGGTCGTCAATGCAAGGATACTTTATGGTCTAACACCAATTCTCAGAATTGTCTTTTTTAGTATTCACTGTTCTTTCTGTATCATATTCCCTTACAGACTTCATATTTTTAACACATTGGTATGCAATTTGTACCCAAGTTGTATGTGAAGAAATCATTATCCGATAATTCTTTAATGCCTTTCATATTTTCATATTGTTTCAGTCATTACTGGCACATGATGCACCTGAATAGTGTATGAATCAGCACATTCAAACGTTAAGCTTATATGGTGCCAACGGACACAGACTCCAAAATGATTTTTCATTAATTGCATGTTCTCTGTAGTTATTACAACATATGGCATTAAACAGTAACAGTCTGCACCAATAAGCATGTCAACGTTTCCATGAGGATGAAAGTGAAAACTTTCTGCCACCAATCCAACGATTTACTCCAATCACATATGTTCATCTTATTTGTATCAGTGGTAGTTTCTTCTATGTTATATGCAGTAGACACCTGCCACCCGGGGAAATACTCCAGGAGAGGTACTTACGGAGATGTAGGAGGTGCTGCAGACTTAGTGATTCCCCGTGTCCTCTTTTCTCGGCTCCCTTACACAAGAGAGCAGCTGCAGCCAGCCCTCTAAAGACAACTTCTATTTCTACTTACATAACATTACATATACCTTACACTTTTACGCTCTTCAACCAATATTTTTTTTATAATGGCTTCACTACGCCCAGCCTCGGAGTCCCCATCTGAGGAGGGGACTACAAATGCTCCCTGGTCGAATTGCCCCTCTGCTGACGGCCTTGGGTATCTTGACACTTCCTCTAATATCTTATCTATTGAATTCTGAAACATTCGTGGCCTTAGATCTAATTTCCAATTTGTGGAACACAATCGCTCCTCCACTAAACCGCATTTTCTTTAATTTTTAAACTACCCTCCTACGGTCTCTATCCTTCTTTCTGTACCTTCATCTCCAGTTAGTTCCCTTTCTGACCGTTCTATTGCTGCTGTAGTGGACGGTCACTGTTCTTCTCCTAAAAGTATCAACAGTGGTGTTCCTCAGGGTTCTGTCCTATCACCCACTCTCTTTCTATTATTCATCAATAATCTTCTAAATCTGACTCAATGCCCTATCTACTTCTATGCTGATGACACTACCTTGCATTTTTCAACGTCGTACAACAGACACCCAAACCAACAAGAATTAATTGATTCAAGGTGATATGCTATAGGACGCTTAACTTCTGATCTTTCACTAGTTTCTGATTGGGGCAGAGCAAACCTGATTCTGTTCAATGGCTGAATTTCTACAGCTATCTACTCGACATAACCTTCCTAGCTATCCCCTCTTCTTCAATGACACTCAACTTCCCCTTTCCTCCACATTAAACACACTCGATCTATCCTTTATTAAAAATCTAAACTGGCAGTTTCATATCTCTACTCTTGCTAAATCAGCTTCCAAGATGTTATTCGTCTGCGTCCATTTTTCTCTCCTCCCAGTTACTTGCTCTCTAAAGGGGCTTTATCCGTTCATGTATGGAGTATGGTTCTCATTTCTGAGAGGGTTCAACTCACACCGCTCTTTTAAACAGGGTGGAGTCTAAAGCTTTTCGTCTCAATTCTCCTTCTCTAACTGAGCCCCCCTTGTCGTTGTGGGGGGGCTTGCGTGCCAGAAGTACCTGGAGAGCTATGCTAAAGGGGGTTTCAATCCCTGCTCTCCCCCTTTGTGGGGAGAGAGGGTTTCCCATGCTAGTAAGGGCCAGACTAAATGGTTCCCATGAGTTAGGCTGCCAGTACGGGTCAACAGTGCCGTCCGCCAGAAGGGCCGCCCCTATATGGGATGCCCTGTGTTGGATGGTTGGGTGTCTGGGCCGGAGGGCGTTGGGGAAGGGGGTCTCAGCACCGTCGTGGACAAGCCTTCGGATCCATGGGGGCTGCTTTTTAACCGAGCAGTCCCGTGGGGGACGAGATACCCCGCTCACGGCGGCCAGCGCTCAGTCCTTTCGTCTGTCTGGTAGGCGGTAGCTCTTGGCCCCTGGGGCCAACTACTACTTAATACTGCCATATGGGTAAAAATACATCTTCAACCTCTCGAGTGGTGGGCGATCAGGCCCTCGAGGCGGTTCAACCTGGTCCTCGATGTGTCTCTGCTACGCCGGTTTCTGGGAGGCTTGATGTCCTCCTTCTCCATGATCTCCCTGGCAACTTTTCCTACAGGGCCATTCACGATGTCGTGAAGCCCTACGGAGATGTCGTTAGGATCCAGCAAATATACGACGACGACTGCCCTGCGAACAAGTGTTATGTAACCTTCGCCACTGCTGCAGAGGCCAGGGCTGTTCTTGACGCCGCGGACATGTTTGATATTCTTGGTCTTCGTGCTGAGGTTCTGTCCTCCGGCAATGTGGCTGAATCAGACTCAGACTACGTTCCGAACATCTTCGAACGTGCCGCTGAAGAAGCCTCTTCCGAGATTTGCAGGCACCTACCCCCGGTGGTTCGTTGCCTACTATCGCAACGGCCGGGGAAATTATATCCGCGCATCCCTGTTTCTCCAACAGGAGTTTGGCACCATTTCCCGGAAGAACGTCCGCCGTTACGGGAAGGGGCTCTTAATTAGAGCGAAGGATCTTACGCAGGCCAGGATGTTGTTGCATTTCCGGTGCGGCCCCGACTGCATTTTCGATTCCGTGCGACCCCACCGGACGTTCAACTACAGTAGGGGTATCATATTGAACTCTGACTTGGGGGAGTTCAATGAGGAAGACATTTATACCATGTGCCCTCCTACGTTGCAGAAAGTATGGAAGATAAAGGGTAAGGGTAACTTGATCGTTCTCACCTTCTTCGGTTTTTCTCACCCTGACTATGTTCACGTTGGTTCTCTTCGTCTTCGTGTGAAGTCTTTTGTGGATAGGCCACTTCAGTGTTACGGGTGTTATGCGTTTGGTCACAGTCGGAAACACTGCACTGAGGCTTCTCGTTGTGGCCATTGCTCTGCTCTCGTCGCCCACGCCACGCATGAATGTGACGCCAGTCCCTACTGTTTTCTATGCCGTGCTGCTCACCAATTGCGCTCTCAGTAATGTCCACGATATCGCCTTGAGAAAGACGTCCTTCGCCTGACTAACACCAACTTTATCAGTCTTGGCAGTGCACGCAGGGAGCTTGCTTATAGACAAGGGAAGAGTGGTGAGGCTATGTCTTACGTCTCTTCTTTGGGCTCTCGCTTATCGTCCCAGTCCGCTGTCCGTGATTCTAACTCTAAAATTCCTCTACCGAAGAGTCCCTCCTCTTCTGTCTCCTCTCTGGTTTCTGTCCGCAACCAGTTTTCTGTCCTCAACGAGACTGGTGACTGTGTCCCTGCGGTTTGTGATGTGTCTTTTTCCTCTAGGGCAGGATCGCATCCTGCCCCACCTGTTCAAGTGCCTCAGAGTCCGGGGCGCGGAAGATCCAACAGGGCTGCTAGTAACACCACCATAGCTCCACGGATTTGGTGTACCTGTTGAATGTGCCCCCGTCTAAAGTTCCTATCGGTCCTTCCAGTCGTGTGAGGACTACTGACGGAGCCTCGTCAACTTCTGCGGTCGATTCTGTTCGTTCTTTGGAGCGGTCTTCTTCCCTTAGTCGTGTTGTTGCTGATGTTCATGCAGCGGCTGGTATGGATGTTTCCCAAGATACGCCATTGGTCGAACGCGCATTGCCTCGTCAATTGGGTCGTTCCGCATCCCAAGATTCCGTGACTTGTGTGAGCCGTGACCGTCCTCTTGTTAATTCCATCCTGCCAAGCTTGATTCCCGTTCAAAAGCCCCGACACTTCAGTCCGACTCTTCTCCTTGTATCCCGGTTACCCGTCTTGCAGGAGCTTCTGGTCTTTCCATTTCTCGTCGTATTATCGTTCCCAGTCAGGTCGGTAGAGTAATAGTTAAGGGGGGGTCCCTCACAGGGATTCGCCCGCTACGAAAAGTCTAAGTAATAGTTTTTCGGATCCTCCAATGGAATTGTAGAGGTCTCCGAGCCTCTTGGGAGGAATTTCGAGTTTTGGTTTCCAGGTTTTTTCCTGCCTGTTTATGTTTACAGGAGACGATGCTCGGGGACTTCATTCACTCTAGTCATCCTGGGTATCGTGCCTTCTTCAGTACCCCTATTCCTGGTCAGGGCCACCACGGTGGCACCGCTATCTTCGTTCGCTCTGATGTCCCTTTTGTTCCCTAGCAGCTTCACACCCGGCTGCAGGCTGTTGCTGTTAAGGTTTTTCTTGGCAGATTTTATATGTTATGTAGCCTTTATCTCCCTCCGGATGTTCCTGTCGTAAGGCCAGATCTTGACGGCCTAGCGCGTGTTTTTCCCTCTCCTTTCTTCTTGTTGGGAAATTATAACGGTCGCCACCCTTTGTGAGATGGTGGTGCTTCCAACCCTCGCGGGATTTTAATTGCTTCTTTCATTGAGGATGAGGGTTTGAAACTTTTAAACACTGGGGATGTGACACACATTCATAGTCAGACGGGGACTTTTATTTCTATTGATCTTTCCGTTTGTACTTCTAATTCTCTTCTTGATTTTGCCTGGCGGGTCCTACCAGATTTGTACGGTAGTGACCACTTTCCCATTTTATTAGAATCTGTGGATTCTGAACCGCGGTCGAGTCCTCGGTGGCGCTTAGATCGGTCGGACTTGCAGCGTCTTACGGATCTTACCTCCTCTGTTCGTCCGTTGGCTGATTTTGGTACTTGTAACGATGCCGCTGCCTATTTCACAGATGTTTTGCACTCTGACCGGTTTCCCAAGCGTCCTGTTCCCTGGTGTAACGCAGATTGCACTGCCGCTGTGAGAGAAAAACGGTCTGCTTTTTCGAAACTTTGTCGCCACCGTGGAAACCCTCTGTGCTTGAAGGCTTTTCGGCGAGCCCGTGCTCGAGCGCGACGTTTTTGGAGGGTTTATCTATCTTCCATCACCTTTCGAGCCCCTCTCATGGCAGTCTTTAACAAAGTCCGTAAAATCTCCGGAAATTTTCTTCCCCTCCTCCTCCGGTCCTGTCCCATGCTGGGGAGAAGGTGGCAGATCCTAAAACTGTTGCTGACCTGTTACCGGCCACTTCTCTAGTGTCTCTCGGAGGGATCCTACTGCACCAGAGGCTCGGCATCGCCAGGGTTTGGAGGCTGTGGACGTGGACTTTGTCTTTCCTGGCGGGGAGTCCTATAATGTCCCGTTCTCTCACGGCAAACTAATGGCAGCTTTATCCCAGTGCTGTGCTTCATCTCTGGGTCCCGATGACATCCCTTATGCTTTCTTGCGACACATGTCTGATATTGCTTTTAATTTTTTTTGGATCTTTACAATTTTATTTGGTGTACCGATGATTTTCCTTCTTTGTGGAGTGTGACCGTAGTCCTTCCCATCCCGAAGCCTTGAAAGGATCATCTACAAGCCACTAACTACCGTCCTATTTCTTTGACTTCATGTATCTGCAAGGTGGTGGAGAAGATGATAAACGTGCGGTTGATGTGGTACCTGGAGAGCGGAAATGTCTTGCCCCCGGTGCAGTATGGTTTTCGAAAGGTGCGATCAGCCACTGATGCTCTTTTATCTTTGGATTCGTCTATTTGCGCGGCATTTGCAAATAATCACCACCACGTAATAGTGTTCTATTATTTGGAAGAAGCGTATGACCCAACTTGGTGCCATAGTATTTTACTTAGTCTCTTTGAGTTTGGTCTTCGCAGCCGCCTCCCTACTTTTATTAAGCAATTTTTATCAGATCGTCTTTTACGGGTTCGCGTGGGAAATATTCTCTCAGAGGCTTGTGCGCTTGAGGATGGTGTGCCACAGGGCAACATTCTAAGTGTTACGCTATTTGCAGTGGTCATTAATAGTGTTATTAGTGTCCTTTCTGATCGCGTCCATAGTTCTCTCTATGTAGACGACCTCTCCATTTCCTTCTCAGCTGCACGGATGCCTCTGATTGAACGGAAACTCCAACTTTCGATTAACAGGATTTCCCGTTGGGCTTCTGAACGCGGTTTCCGGTTCTCAGCCTCGAAGACAGTAGCCATGCACTTTTGCCGCCTCAGCGGTGTTCATCCAGACCCTGATCTCTATCTCGCACATAGGCGCATCTCATGTGAGGAGACCACTCGCTATCTTGGTCTTCTCTTCGACAGTCGTCTTACTTGGGTTCCTCAGCTTCGTTTCGTTAAAGTGGCTTGTCAGAAATCCTTATCCCTCCTTCGGGTTTTGGCTCATACTTCTTGGGGTGCGGATAGGGACACTCTCTTCCTCCTCCACAGGACACTCATCCTTCCCAAGTTGGAGTATGGCTGTGAGGTCTACTCGTCTGCCACGAAGGCCCGCCTACGTGTTTTAGATTCCATGCACCATGCCGGAGTCCGCTTGGCTACTGGTGCCTTTAGGTCTTCCCCGATCCTTAGTCTCCTTGTGGATGCTGGAGTCCTGCCTCTGGATTTGCGTCGCCAATCCTCATTGCTTCGGTGTTGGTTCCGGACTCAACACCTTCCTGAGTCAGTTCCCTGCAGGTCAATCTTGCGGGATTCCCGTTCGCCTGCATATGCTACCCACCCTAGTCTCCCCAAACAAACCTTTTGGGTTTCGGGCTGCGTCTGTCTTGTCGGCGTTGACAGTTTCTTCTGCTCTCGTCTGCTCCTATTGGTTGCCTAAGGTTGGGTACTGGCGGTTTTCCGGTGTGTCCTTGTGTGCCCCTGTTTTCGAGGATAAGAAGGATTTGTCAGCATATGCGTCCCGTGCGTTGTTTTTAGAGCACTGTTCTTCTCATTCAGGCTTCCTTTTTGTTTATACTGATGGCTCTAGGTCTGATACCGGTGTTGGATTTGGTATTGTGTTCCCCTCTTTCTGTTGGGGAGGTAGTCTTCCGGCCGTCGCTTCTGTTTTCACTGCTGAGCTGTCGGCGATAGTGCTCGCTTTAAGAACTATTTTTACACTTCCAGTCAACTCTTTTGTTATTTCTAGTGATTCTCGTAGCATACTTTCTGCGCTGAACTCCTCTACTCCTTTTATTCATCCTTTAGTTTTATCTGCACTTGAGTGGCTGTATCTACTCAGCAACCAGGGATATCGTGTTGGGTTCTGTTGGGATCCGGGCCACGTTGGCGTGCCCGGAAACGAACGGGCTGATAGGCTAGCTTGGGCAGGTAGGGACGGCAGGTAGGGCTGCCATCCTTAGCTCAGTCCCGTGTACGGACGTGTTTCCACCGATTCGCGAGACGATCATTGCTATTTGGCAGGAGCGGTGGGATGCTCGTGGTGCCACCTCGAAAATAGGTGAGGTTACGAGGACTGTGTCTCATCCATGGGATTATACTAACGTACGAGAACGTCGCTTGCAGACAGCCTCAGCTCGTCTGCGCATTGGTCACACTCGCCTAACCCACAGTTATCTGATGTCCGGTGAATACCAACCATACTGCGACGACTGTTTGGTGCCTCTTTATATCTTACCAACAAGACTCTATTCTGTTTACTGTAGCTATGAATATCTCATAATCTGACCTTGGTATTGGTTTAAAAATTATAATCTCTCCTATTATACAATATGTTAGCTTAGCAGTGTCCCCATAAGCATGATCTAGGCATTCCATCATTTTTTCAAAATCATCTTCGACTTCTATAACTACTTAAGCAGACCTTCTAAAATAGCTCTAAGATGGAATGCTTCAGAAGCAACCACTGGCTTTATAATTCTTTAATAATCATTACAGAATGTTGCATATCGCCGTATGTTACCTGAGAACTTAAGGCTGTCAACAGGTTTAATTTTAATCTTAAACTTTTCTGTTGCGTCAGGTTTTTTCTCTCTCTTTAGGTTTCAATAAAGCTTCATATATTTTTAATCTCTGTTTCTCAATTTCAGTTAAATAAACACTTTCGTCCTGTACTTTAGAATCATATTGTTCTTCACTTAAACTCAACAGTAGTGCTTCAACATAACCTTCATGCATCTTTTCTATTAATGTGTTTATAAGATCTGAGACCATCTACTTTTTGACACTTTTTATGGAATTTACAAATTTTTCTGGTGAACTTTCCTCGTAACGTCGCCAATTATCTCTTCAGAGATTTATTTCCACCGTTTTCATGTCCGTTGCCATGTTGTCCATGATTTTGCGGTAGTTTTTTTCCTCCAGGCTCTGATTGGAATGTTTCATCAATCCGGCCAACTAATACACCATGTTACAAAGCAGCTTATTTAATTTAAAAAAATGGATTCTACCTGTTGGGAAGTTAAAATTTAAAATTTTGCTTTATACCTAAATTATCAGGTAAATGTCACAGCCTGAAGCTGTAACCTTTATCACATTGCCATGTCAAAATTATAAACATAAAAGGGTAATCTGAAAATTGATTGATTGATTGATTGGAGACAATAGATCATGATGCCGCAACATCGAGGTCATTTGGCACCGTAATAAAAGCACTAAGAAATAAAAGCTACATAAAAAAAAACAACATCTGCAGGAGGTGGAGAAAGCTACTTTCCTGTAGGAATTTTAACACTTCATGCCCCGGGAAGAGCGCCTCCTCTTCCAGCGCCAAAGAGAGAGAAAAACTCCCATCTCTACCCCGACACTGGGCGAGGTACTGCTCTCGCAATTCCCTCAGGCTGGGGCACTCGACCAGAAAGTGCCGCACAGTCAGGGGAACTAAACAGTCATCAGAGTAGGGCTCAACTTCCCGGGACATGAGGAAACCGTGGGTGAGGCGATTATGGCCCGTCCGTAGACGGGCCAATGCCGTCTCACGGCAGCGGCTTCGGTATAAGACCAGGAGCTCAAATCCCTTGCTGTAATTGCACCCATCTTAAAGGTGGCTCTATTGGTATTCCATCTCCCTTGCCATACTACATGAACAGCAGCTCGAATTGTGAGAAACAGGTCTCTGTGTGGGACGGGGTAGACAGTGACTTGACGCGAGGCGCCGGTCTTAGCTATCTCATTTGCCTTCTCGTGCCCTTTCATCACAGACACATGGGCTAGTACCCAACAAAAAGAAATTCGGTGCCCACGACGGGCTGCCAGTACGAGCCAGTTAAAAATGTCTGAGACTATTGGGTGTGCATTATTAAAATCCTCAAGGATTAACATAGCTGCTCTGGAGTCAGAAAAAATAACAAAACCCCCAACATCTAGGGTAAAAAGTGATCTTATCGCTACTAAAATGGCCCACAGCTCTGCGGTAAAAATTGATGTAAAGGGGGTAGACTGCTGCACCGGGTAAAATCAGGGAAGACAGCTCCAAATCCGACGCCTGCATCGGATTAGGAGCCGTCAGTAAAAATGGGCGTGCAATCCTCATGTACGGAGGCATGATCGATGAACAAAGTCCTCGCAACATGCTCTGACATAGAACTCTTGTTAGCCGGCATGTAACGGCAATACGATACTGCCAGCAGCTTCCATGGCGGGGCATGCAATAATTGTGGGACAGCTATGGCAGGGAGAGGAAGGGACAACTCTTCAAGGACGCCACAAGCCCGAAAGCCAAAAGGCTGTGGGAAGTGCGGGTGCTAGGTGAAAGTGGCGTCCCGTTAAATGTCACAGCACTGTTAGTGGAATCACCATAGAAACTTTGGCATCTCAACCACAAACGTGCAATCTGAGTCTGACGTTGAAGGTTGAGAGGTAACAATCCTGCATCCACGAGCAGACTGGGGATTGGACAAGACCGAAAGATCCCCGTCGCCAGTCTGATTCCACCGTAATGTACAGAGTCGAGAGTACGAAGGCGAGGGAATGTGGCTGAAGCGTAGACTTGGGAACCGTAATCTAGCTTCGACAGAATGAAAAAGGGATATAAACGGGGGATAATGGTGCGGTTAGCTCCCTAAGTTCACATGGGAAAGAAGACGGAGCAGGAACATCCGCCGCTGGCAAACACCTTTCTGGTCCCGCAGGTGTGGCAACCAGGCAAGGTGTTTGTCAAGTATTAAGCCCAAGAAACGAGTCGTTTCGACGACTGGTAGTCTCCTGCCATAGAGGTATAAGTCTGGATCCCTAAACTCACCTTTGCTTCGAGAGAAAAGCATAGCAACATAGCAATGATTATCGGCCCAACGAGTGACCCGGCCAAGAGCCAACTGGATGTGTCGCTCGGCCACATCGAGACGAGAGGAAGCATCGGAGAGGGAAAAGTCATCAGCGTATAGCGTACAACGAAAGACCTGGTGGACGCACTCGGTGATGCTATTGATGGCAACGCTGAATAGAGTGACACTGAGGACACTATCTTGGGGTACCCCTTCTTCTTGCTCAAAAGAGCTAGAAAGAGCAGTCCCCACCCTCACCCTAAAAGTACGGTTATGGTCGGTTGTACTAGACCATATTAGTAGTTGAGTGTTCAATGTGCTGAGTAATGGTTATAGAGACAACCATTTAGCTTCCTGATGTGACAAAATTTTATTGGGGTAGTCATACATTTTACTGGTCACCTGAACATCCTGGCAAGTCTTTATGGAATGGTTTTGTAATATTTTTATTTAAAAAAACAATATATATATATATATATATATATATATATATATATATATATATATATATAAATAAATATATATATATATATATATATATATATATATATATATATATATATATATATATATATATATATATAAAGTAATAGAATTAAATTAAAACTTATTTACAATATAAAAAATAAAAAGTGAATTATAGAAAATGTATATTTTTATGGTAAACTTGCGTGGTCACTACACTACCCCTTGCTCAGTGACGAGCAGAGGGAGGAACGAAATTTAAATGATACAGTCTTTTTCTGTGGTGTACTAACGAAATGTGGAACGATCACTTTGTCTGGGATCGGTATCATCAACGTGCTAAGAAAGTACGCGGGTTTCACTCTGTCTATCGCGATAGTGTCATGTTTGCCGTTACGAATTATAGTGACGCTCTTACGAGTCCTACGAATCACTTCGAACGGGCCGTCGTACGGTTGCTGTAGGGGTCTTTTTACGGCATCAACACGCACGAACACGTGGGAACACGCGTCTAGGTCCTGGCTGACGAAGACTTTAACACTGGACGAGCGAGGTTGGGCTGGTTGTAAGTCACTCATTCAGGTCTTGAGGGTGGAGGCGCAGTCCTGAACACCGCATTTGGATTGTCGAGTGCTGGCTAAGAGCTCGCCTGGAAATTTCAGCGTTGCTCCATAAACTAGCTCAGCAGAAGAGTGTCCAAGGTCGGTTTTAAGGGACGACCTGATGCCAAGAAGGACTAAAGGCAGTGCTTGTGACCATTCCCCTCGTTGTTGAATTGTAGCCATCAGTGATCTTTTTAGCTGGCGGTGAAAACGTTCAACCATACCATTCGCTTGGGGATGATAGCTGGCTGTCCGGTGGCGTCGAATACCCAAAAGTCATGAGTTTGTTCCATAACTGAGATTCAAACTGGCTTCCACGGTCTGAAGTGAAGTTCAGGGGAACACCGAATCGTGACACCCATTTGTGTATAAGAGCACGGGCAATACTGTCCACTGTGATGTCGGTGACTGGAACTGCTTCTGGCCAGCGAGTGAAACGATCCACGCAGATAAAGATGTAGCGGAAACCATCAGAGTAAGGTAGTGGGCCGACAATATCGAAGTGGATGTGGTCGAATCTGGCAGAGGGTGGAAGGAAGGCAACAGGTGACGAACATGTGTGTCGATGAACTTTGCTGGCTTGGCATTTGATGCAGGCTTTGGTCCATTCGCGTACGTCTTTGTTGATTCTTGTCCAAAGAAACCTGCAGCACAGCAGCATGTGTTGGGATGCCCGAATTCCTGGGTGATTAAGACCATGTAGGCGTTGGAACAGAGGCAGCCGATGCTTTTTTGGCACAAAAGGCCTGAGAGTGTTGGTGGAGACATCTGCATAAAGTTCTATCTGCGTTCTAGGAAGTTGGAGTTTCTTGAGCGACAATGCGGGTTTTTGGAAAAGCTGCTGAAGCTCGGGGTCTCCGATCTGGTCAGCGGCTATAGCGGCATAGTCGATGAGACAGGAAGTTCCAACTGCAGAGATACGGGATAATGCGTCAGCAGGGGCATTATCAAGGCCTTTGACATGTCGGATGTGAGTGGTAAACTCAGAGATATACTCGATGTGGCGTAGTTGTCGAGGAGTGTAGGAGGTCTTGTTGTTGTTGAAGAGGGTGGCGAGTGGCTTATGGTCCGTATAGATGTGGAACTGGCGACCTTCGATGAAGTATCGGAATTTTTTATGGCCTTGTAGATGGCGAGGAGCTCTTGATCAAACGCGCTGTATTTAGCCTCAGCGCTGGAGAACTTCTTGGAAAAGATGGCGACAGGTTGCCAATCTCCGTCAGTGAACTGTTGAAGGACAGCACCAATCCCTGTACTCGATGCGTCCGTAGTAATGGAGGTAGGAGCGTCGGAAGAAGGGAAGACGAGTGTGGCAGCGTCAGCCAGAGCTTGTTTGGTGGTTGTGAAGGCTTCGTCCGCCACTGGAGTCCACTGGAGAGTGATGGATTGACCGCATTTGGCAGGCTTAATCATCATGTAGAGTGGCTGGAGCAGGAGTGAGCAATTCTTCACGAAACGATTGTAGTAATACACCATGCCCAAGAACTCCTTTAGCTGGCGTTGTGTTGATGGTTTCGGGAACTGCTGGATACACTCGCACTTGGACTGGAGTGGAGCAATGCCGGTGGAAGAGAGTGTATGGTCAAAAAAGATTAATGAAGACGCACCGAAAACATTCTTGGCTGCGTTGATTTGAACACCATAGTCTCTAAGGCGAGTAAAGACTTGCTGGAGGTGTTGGCGATGCGTCTCTTCGTCAGGTCTGGCGATAAGGAGGTCGTCGATGTAGCTGAAGAAAACTTCCAGACCTCTTGTGACTTCGTCAATGAAACGCTGGAAAGTCTTGGCAGCGTTGCGTAACCCGAGCGGCATCCTAATGTATTCAAACAAACCAAAAGGGGTAAAAATGGCTGTTTTCGGGATGTCTGCTGGGTTGACAGGAATTTGATGAAATGCCTTGACGAGGTCAATCGTGGAGAAAATCTTGCAGCCACGGAGTTGAAAAGAGAACTCTTGAACGTTTGGTATTATATTATATATATATATATATATATATATATATATATATATATATATATATATATATATATATATATATATGTGTGTGTGTGTATATATATATATATATATATATATATATATATATATATATATATATATATATATATATATATATATATATATATATATATATATATTAAATTGCATAATATATATATATATATATATATATATATATATATATATATATATATATATATATATATATATATATATATACATGTAGCGTTATGAGATGCTACATCAGGATTGGAACAACACCTAAGCTTGCTTTGGTAGTTTATAGCTGCAACGTTGGCTGTCTAATTAGTGTGTGTGTGTAGTTGCTTATATTGGCTTGGCGATTGAGGTGACAGGTGAGGTGAGATCAAGTTAATCTCGACCTCAGCCGCGCTCCCGTTGGAGGTAATTATAGGCTCAGCCTTTGGGTGTGTGTACATATGTGTGTGTGGGGGGGGCGTGAACTCAAGGACATTAAGCCGCTAATGACACTTGGATATTCGGTAATATTCAAAGAACCTTTCATCATATTTTCGTATATTCTGATAAAACTTTTCAAACATTTTACTTGTTTCTCGTTCAGCATTATATGGATGAACCCAGTGTCTACGACGAGTTGGCTCTTTCAGTAAGCCCTCTGCTTCTAGTGCACAAATAACTTTTAGTTTGGAGAACATGATAAACAACCTATCTACGCTGGCTGCTGGGGGTAGACTGCGCGGCTTGGCCGCAATGGTGTGACATGGTACAGGCCATGCGGCGGTGCCGCATGCGGCGGCGCCGCGACGGCCTCGCCGCATAGTATGACGCAGGCCTAAGACTTCAATGTCACTCTAACTAAATTTATCTGTGCTGTATATCTCTCACTTAATTCCTCTGACTATGTAAAATTCTTTGATTTTTGACTTTCAAAGTGGAGTACAGCCTATCTCACTTTCCTTATGCTGAAATCTCCATTTTAGGGAATTTCAATGCTCACCACCAGCTTTGGCTTTCATCTTCTTTCAATGACCAACCTGGTGAACAAACCTTCAACTTTACTATCCTTCATGACCTAGAGCAGCTAGTGCAGTTCCCTACCCGTATCCTTGACCGCCTTGGAGACACGCCCAACATTCTTGATTTTTTCCTAACTTCCAACCCTACAGCTTACTCTGTTAGGCTTTCCTCTCCGTTAGGTTCCTCCGATCACAGTCTTATTTCTGTTACCTGTCCTATCACTCCAGTGCAGCCTCAGGACCCTCCTAAGCAGAGGTGCTTCTAGCATTTCAACTCTGTTAAGTGGGAGGACCTAAGGCAATACTATTTTGATTTTCCTTGGGATGATTATTGCTTCCATGTCAGAGATCCTTTTCTTTGTGCTGAGCGCATAACAAAGGTGATTATCTCTGGCATGGAGCTATACATTCCTCATACTTTCTCTAATACTAAAGCTAACTCTGCTTATTCTCGTGCTGTCAATGGTAGAGATGTGGCTCACAAACAGTACCGTAGCCACTCATCTGCTGAGACTCATGCCCGTAATCATGCCAAATCTATTCTCCAACTTACTAAAAACTCTTTCATTTAGAGAAAATGTCTTTCTAACTTTAGCTCTTCTCGTGATTTTTGGCATCTAGTTAAAAATATCTCTAACAATTTTGCTTCTTCATCTTTCCCTCCTTTACTTCAACCAGATGGTCCCACAGCTGTCTCTTCTTTCTCTAAAGCTAAACTCTTCGCCCAAACCTTTGATACAAACTCTACTTTGGAAGATAGTGGGCATATTTTTCCTACTCCTCCACCCTCTGACTACTTCATCCCTGAAATTAAAATTCTTTA
>JAXIVD010004948.1:20000-32159 GCA_036785275.1 Cancer borealis | reverse complement strand
GTTGAAACTAATGGGCTGTTGGGGGTAGGAGGTGGTGGCTTTCACTTGAATCCTATAGTTGTTTGCGAATGTCGTTGTGACGATGGTGCGGCGTAGAACACGTGTTGGGGGTATATGGTGACGTTGTTGAGGCCAGACTGGAGGGAGGAGGATGAGGGAGGGAGACAGGGAGGGAGGTGTAAGGTGGATCGTGTGTGGCATGTGCTATGTTGCCCTGTGTGCGTTTAGTGTTGCTCGTGTTGCATGGTTATTTTTGCCCGTTGTGTACGCAGTTGAGGTGTTGCATTGCATGTTTAGCAAGTGAGGGTCGTGTTACCAGGGACATGAGCGTTAAGTGCAGGACGAATATCATGCCCAATAACGAGCTGCTATGTGTGTGTGTGTGTGTGTGTGTGTGTGTGTGTGTGTGTGTGTGTGTGTGTGTGTGTGTGTGTGTGAGTGTGTGTGTGTGTGTGTGTGTGTGTGTGTGTGTGTGTGTGTGTGTGTGTGTGTGTGCGTGTGTGTGTGTGTGTGTGTGTGTGTGTGTGTGTGTGTGTGTGTGTGTGTGTGTGTGTGTGTGTGTGTGTGTAGAGGTAATCCCGTGACGTTTATGATGAGGGAAGGCACTGTGACGAAAGGGATAAAAGAAAACTGGCGGAGGCGGAGAGGAGATGAATATATGTAATGAGAAGCGGTCGTAAAGAGGGAGGTGCACGGAGGACTGGTGTGTGTCAGGAACCAACGCTGGTGAACGTAAGATGCGGACATAACGCAACGCAGGACTGAAACCTAGTGACAGACGAAGGGAATAGAGGTGAAGGTAACGAAGTGGGAGGGAGGTGATGGTGAAGGGCGGTAACAACTAACAAAGAGGCGTGGAAGAGGATGCTTGAAGTGGAGGAGAGGGGAGAGAGGTCGGATGGAGGATGAGGCTGGGGATCCTGTGTTTAAGAGGGAAGGAAGGCTTACTTAATACAAGAGTGTAAACTATATTTGCAATGATGATGACAGAAAGGATAGAGAAAAGATCTAAGCAGACAGAGAGGATAAGAAGGAGAGAGGGGAGGAGAAATTGGCCTTGCAGAGAGGTGGAGAGAGGAAACCTAACCTGAGAGAGATGCAGAGTGAGAAGATGATGAGGTGGGTCGAGGGTAAAGCAGTGTAACCTAGAGAGTAACAAATAGATGTCCCAATTATAACCACTCCTCGAGCTTGTATGTATGTAGGAGTAGAACGGAGGGAGACAAGGGTTGGCAGTGAGGAAGGGTAAGACGGGGAGGAAGGGGCCGGCAGGTCTTTCTCACTCCGTCTAGACAGAAACGGAAATGAAATCGTCTGCTTTCATACGCAGTTGTTTTTATCCTTATTCCTGTTCTCTCGGCTACAAATGATGTGAAGAAAAATTAGAGGAATGTAAAAGAAGAGGAAGATGGAAGATAATAAAAAAGTACTAACAGAAAATTAAAAAATGTAGTTCATGGAGGAGGAGGAGCAGGAGGGGGAGGAGGAGAGGTGGTGGTGGTAATTGTAATTATTAAGGGGGGCCAGGGCCACCCTGTGGAATTTTTCACGAATATTTTTTAAATATAGAATATGCGTTTTTTTCGCTCATCTTGTCCTTGATATCGTAAATTATCACTTGGTGAAATTATTTTTCCAAAAATTAAATACCCTCCCCCCCCGGAAGCCATTTTAAAATGACCCGCACTGTTGCGTTATAGCCTGACTCGCGCGCCAAAATATGCGGTATCATTCAATACTTGTATTTACGTAGAATTATGATTAAAATAATGTTTTCTTTCATAAATTTCGACATTTGGCATTCATTTCCCGCAGAGCGTGAGTGACTATCTCCATCCTGGTTCCACTGATAAGCCTTGGAACCAGGGCTGGTACGCTGCACTATCTTTCGCTACTTTAGCCTTCAGTGAAATACGTCCTTGCAAGATGACGATAAGGAAAGATCAAGGCATGCAACACCTAAGACAAAGAAGAAAAGAGAAGAAGGATGACACGTACGAAACTGGAAGATTTTGATAAAATCTGGCGACAATGAGGAAGGTGGCGCCTTCTGACACCCTCACCTTTTGAGTGATTAATTTCTTAGAGAGGGGGACCAGGTGCCTTATCATTCTCCAGTAAGTCAACAATGTATACACAATCATATGTGAACATTTCATGTCAATCAAATTAATAGAAATGGAAGGACAAGGACGAAATAGAAAAAATACTTTAGGAGCCAATATCTCGAAAAGTTGTTTTTTACACTTAAAGAAATTTCACAAAATCGGTAAAAACTCTGATCGATTTTTGTTCGGTATCATTTTAAACTACAACTAAAATACAATTTTTTGTAGGAATTAGATTTTTCAAAATAAAAGAAAACGGGATTCAGGAATGCTAAAAAAATTTGACAAAATTTTATTTATTTTTTCCTTCAAAGACAAAACAAAATATAGAAAAACTAATTCCTACAAAATGTAGATACATAAACAAAGTTTTTATGGTAATTTTTTTAAAGCAATTAACTGAAAAATAAAGTGTGAAATTAAAAAAAGAAAAACACGTTTTGTGTGAGTCGCCCCTACCATTCACCCAAATGAAATCTACAGCATTGCATACATTTACACCAGCAAACAACATATTAAAATTTCAAAACAATTGGATGAACCATAAGCGAAATATGAGCCCCAGTGGTTTCCAGGGGTGGCCCCCCTTAAATATACATGTGTTCTGCCACGTGTGCGTATACGTGCGTAAGTACAGAGGTATGCGTGTATATGTCTTTCAAGGAAGCACCACCACAACACGCACACACCAGCGAACGAAAAAAAAAAGATTGCTTGGCTCTTAAACAGAAATGTGAGAAAGAAAAATAATTTCTAGGTCATTTTAGTGCCTGGAGGTGCGCGTCTTGGCTGAGTGGTTTGAGCAGGATGGCGAGGGGAACAGAGGGTGAGGGGAGGCGTGAGGGGAGGAGGACGAAGATCTGACTTTTGCAAGACAAACTTTTGGACATTAAAATTCCTCTTTCAAGTTTTTCTTTTCTCGTGAATGTACAAAGGAGTACAAAGGAAGAATAGACAGCAACAGTCCTACTGGACCTAACGAGGCTGTCTGTTTAGCTACACTACTACTACTATAATATCTACGTGATAGAGACAAAAGGACAGCAAAGTGGAAGGCTCCTCCCCACTCACCCCTCCCTCCAGCCGAAGCTGGCCGGAAGAGGAAGTGATACCATGTAGCATGAAAAAACTAACATGGAATTTGTATAGGAAAGAAATAAAAAAAACAAGGAGTAATCTATGCTATAAAAAAAAAAAAAAAAAAAAAAAAAAATTTACGCAGTAGTGAAATATTCGACTTGGTGAACAGATGCTAAGTGCTTATCGAGTTTTTTCTTAAATGATTCAATTGTAGTACTGTTGACAATTTGTGCTGGGAGAGAATTCCAAACATTTACGTTTCTATTGAAGAAAAAGTGCTTCACTTCATTTGATCTAAAGCGCTTACCAATGATCTTGAAGCCTCTCGTAGCCTACGTTTGGATAAACTGAATAAGTTCAGCTCCTTTAGACGTTCTTCGTAAGACTTGTTTCGCAGTCTTGGGATCATTTTAGTAATTCTTCTTTGTATTCTCTCCAGCTTATTAATATCTTTTTTATAGTATGGTGACCAAAATTGAATGCAATATTCTAGATGAGGGTGTACGAGTGCATTATATAATGTAAGGATAACTTTTTCAGATTTATAATCAAAAGTTCTACCGATGAAACCGACCAGTTTGTTAGCTTTTTTTACAACGTCTGAACAATGTTTATCTGGTTTGAGGTCGTTACTAATAGTTATCCCTAAGTCTTTTTCATGGTTAACCTTGGAAAGTTCAGAGTCATTCATTGTATATTTATTGAATTGATTATTGCTACCGATATGCAAAACTTTACATTTATCAACATTAAATTTCATTTGCCATTTCTTTGACCAATTGACTAACATGTTGAGGTTTGATTGAAATTGTAGTTTATCGGCGGTTGTAGTTACTTTACTCGTGATTTTCGTATCGTCGGCAAATTTTGATATTTTACAAGTGAGGCCTTCATCAATATCATTTACGTAAATTAGAAAAAAGAATGGGACCAAGTACTGAGCCCTGTGGCACGCCGCTTTTAACTTCTCGCAAGTTAGATGATTTACCGTTTATGACAACGCGTTGTCTTCTTTCGGAAAGCCAGTCTTCAACCCATTTAAGAATATTTCCAGATATGCCGTGTGATTCTAATTTTTTTAATAACCGTTTGTGGGGAACTTTGTCGAACGCTTTTTGAAAGTCGAGATAAATTATATCGACCGCTTTTGTCTCGTCATAAATATTGAATACATCGTTATAAAAGTCAAGGAGATTCGTTAAGCAAGATCGTTTGTTTCGGAAACCATGTTGAGAATTATTAATCATGCTATTTTCTTCAAGAAAAGTCACTAGTTTATCGCGTATTATAGTTTCCATTAATTTACCAACTACGGATGTGAGGCTGATTGGTCTGTAGTTAATCGGTAGTGTTTTATCTCCTTTCTTTTGTATAGAGGTAACATTTGCTAATTTCCAAATGTCGGGAACTTTTCCAGAATTTAAAGATTTATTAAATAGTATTGCAAGAGGTTTGCTGATTTGAAATGTTGTCTCTTTTAAGACTCTCGGTGCAATACAATCAGGATCAGGAGTTTTATTTACTTTAATTTTATCAAGTGCCTTAGTTATTATATCCTCAGTAAAGTGACAATCGCTTAAAGGAATTAAGTTAGGTTTAGCTGGGGTTACTTCCTGGATTTCATCGGTGTCTTCAACAGTAAAAACGGATGCAAAATAATCATTTAGTACTTCGGCCATTTCTGATTCTGTATTTATTACCTTACCGTTTTCTAGGTGGAGTGGGCCAATATTAGTTGTGATAACTTTTTTATTACGTACGTAGGTGTAAAATTCCTTGGGGTTGGATTTAGTTTTATTCGCAATATATATTTCGAGATCTTTTTTACTTCGTCTAATCATCTTTTTTGTTTCGCGTCTTAGTCTTTCGTATTCTATTTTATCGTTTTCGTTTTGTGATAGTAAATATTTATCATGTGCCCGCTTTTTAAGTAATAATCCTGCCTCAATCTGGCTATTCCACCATTTTGTTTTATTAATATTTTTATTTTTACGTGGACGTCTCTTACAAACGGGAATGCATACTTTAACGGCTTCATTTAAGATGTTATAAAACTTTTCCCACGATCTATTTACATCGGTTTCGTTGTCTACTATGCTCCAATCAGTATCTGCTAAAAGCTTTCTCAGTTTTTCAAAGTTACCTTTGCGATACATGAAGATAAGTTCTTCGCTTACGTTATCTTTGTAAACTTCGAGATTTATGTTAAAAGAGACAATTTTATGGTCGCTGGTACTGAATTCAGGGCCCGTATTAACGTTACTTACTAGACCGTGGTTTGTTGAAAATACAAGATCTAATATATTATCACCTCTCGTGGGTTTGCTTACGTGCTGACTTAAGCCACTCTCTAATAAATTTTTATATAAGTCGTGATCCATATGAGATTTAAGAGAATTTCCCCATGAAGTTACAGGAAGATTAAAGTCTCCAAAGATTACGCTTTCAAATGAATTACTTACTTCGATTATCTGGTCGAATAATTTTCTATCGCTATTATTATTGTGTGCTGGTGGTCTATAAATGAGTCCAATAATAATTTTCTTAGAACGTGTTTTAAGTTGTAAAAGTATAACATCTACGTTATCTATTTTTTCAGTTTGCAAGACTGTAGGGTTAAGACTGGCTTTCACGTAAAAAAGAACGCCCCCACCTTTTTTATTTTGTCGTTCGCAACTGAATATTGAATAGCTTGGCAAATTATATTCTGCTAAAAAGTCTATTTTCTGTGTTAATCCAAGAGTCCGATACTGCAATAATGTGAAAATCTTCAGATGCTGCAAGTGCTTCTAAATCTGAGAATTTATTTCTGAGGCTGCGCGCGTTAAACATGCAAATTTTTAGGCAATTGTTTACGTTAGTTTTTCTATACACGGTGTTACTTACGTAGCTGAGGTTGTGCGAAGCTGGATACTGTTTTTTCTTCTGAAATCATAAACTTTGTCATTAAGTAGCCTGCCTAAACGAGCAGCTCCAACTGGATTGAGGTGCAAGCCATCGTCCTTGAAAAGAAAAGGTTTGTTATAAAAGTCATCCCAGCAGTTGATAAAGTCGATTCCTTCATCTGTACAAATGGACTTAAGACAGTTATTGGTGCTGAAGGCCCTGTTGAAAAAAGCTGTGGGTGCACTACTTCGGGGAAGGATTCCTGAAAGAATTATTTTATTAGTCTTACATTTGTATCGTCGAATCAGCTTCCTGTATCTCTCCAGCAGTTCCTCGGATCTGGTGTTCATGACGTCATTTGTACCTGCATGGATAATTAAAAGCGTGTTAGTATTTACTTGACTGGTTGCCTCGTCACAGGCTGCTGTGATGTCATCCAAACATCCTCCTGGCATGCACAGCCTCTTTCTGTTTGATCGGTTCCTCCCACAAAACTCCGTTAGCTGGTCTCTCACAATAGAATCGCCAATAATTCTCGTCTCATGGTCCTCTTCCTCTTCTTCTTTCATCAGGATTCTAAAACTGTTATAAGTAGAGACAGGTAAGAAAGATTTTTTATTAATTTGTCGTGCACCATTTCTGACAGGAGTTAAAGGTACTTCCCCCTGAATAACGCGTTCAGGTAGACTTGGAGCGTCGTTTTGTCTGGCAGCTACAGCGGCGTAACTTGTCGCCTGTTTTGTAGATGGAGACAAGGGAGGTAAAATTCCAACGTTAGCTGTGACGAACTCCTGTAAAATATCAATTTTTTTCTTAAGTTCATCATTTTCCTTCTGTAAAAAACACAGACGGCAGACTGTCGAATCTGAAAAGAAATTTGCAGCAAAGCACCCATCACATACATCGCACTTCGGTGACATAATTAACTGTAGTTGGAGAAAGAATTAACAATGCAAAAAGTTTTGGAACAGCTAGACGGATTATCGCTGTCAAAAGAGATATTAGTGAGGATTGTGAGAGATTAAAGGATTAAAATCTTGAAAGGGTCAGGCCAGGTAGAAGGATTATACTAAGCTGAGGTCAGGTCAGAGGAGCAGGTAGACAAATTAACGCTGATAAGAGGTAAGCCAAGGATTAAGATCTTGAAAGGTTCGGGCAGGTAGACGGATGAAAATAAAAAGAATTGGTCAGTCAGGTCTGAACTTTCAAGGTCAAATTTTTGAGCAAGGGTGGTGTAGTAATATTACTTTATAGCAACAAAATACAAATATATAAGAAGAAAATTAGTATTTACTGAGGAAATAACACCACAGACACTAAGATTAATTAATAACAATAATGTACGAATGAAGGGTTTAAGGGCTACACTGAATAATAACACATGAATTATATACGTAGCACTGATGTATGTGTATGTATAGTCGTGTAAAATGTTTAAAATGTAGAGACAGCAAAAGATAGCAAGAGATATCCTAGGAAAATATGAAACTTAGCGTATTGGCTGGGCAGCGGTGGGTCAAGCGGTCAAGTCAAGCGAACAGGAAACACGTCCTTCTCTCACGAGTCACGAGACACGAGTGTGTGTGTGTGTGTGTGTGTGTGTGTGTGTGTGTGTGTGTGTGTGTGTGTGTGTGTGTGTGTGTGTGTGTGTATGTGTGTGTGTGTGTGTGTGTGTGTGTGTGTGTGTGTGTGTGTGTGTGTGTGTGTGTGTGTGTGTGTGTGTGCGCGTGCGTGTGTATGTGTTGAATGTTTCCTCGAAGAGACCAGCAATGACCAAAACCACACCTTGTGAGGTAAAACAGGCATGGTATAAATGTAACCATATAAATCGTTATCATCAACATTATCATTATTATCATCACTATTATTATTGTTAATGGTGTTGTTCCTGTTATTATTTTTTCTGTATTTTCTAATCTTCATAATGAATATTTACATCCAGTCACCTTAACCAAATAAACACACAAACACACACACACACACACACACACACACACACACACACACACACACACACACACACACACACACGTCAACATCATAATGAAATCAGAATCTGTTTTCCATCGCACCGCGCAGACGCTTCTTCCTCTTCTCCCCAAAATAACACAACAGAGAGTACATATCGTGCGTCTTCCTCCCATTCCTCCTCCTCCTCCTCCTCCTCCTCCTCCTCCTCCTCCTCCTCCTCCTCCTCCTCCTCCTCCTCCTCCTTCTCATCTTCATCCTTGACAGCCTGCACCTCATTGACTATGTGGGGCGTCAAGGGAACGTCTTATTAAGGGGTGTCCAGGGCAGTGTAAAGGGAAGGCGTTACTTCAGTGTACGAGGTGACAAGGTCCGTCTATGTTAAGTAGTTTAAGGGATTGGTAGCTTTTTAGGAATGTTTTAGAGTGGGTGCTTAGGCTCAATATATGACTGAAGGAGGAGGAGGAGGAGGAAGAACTTAACTTACATCGCCTCTTCCTGCGTCACCTGTTCCTCCTCTTCCTCCTTCTCCTCCTCCTTCACTTCCCTTTCCACTTCTCATCATCCTATTTTCTCTCTATGCAACGTTTTTAGTGTTTCCTCCACCATCCCTTCCTTCTGTACTATATACTAAGCTTCGTTATTCCTCTCTTCCACCTCCTCTTCCTTCTACGTCTCCTCCATTATTATATTCTTCACCTATTTCTTCTACAAACCTCCATTTCCTCTATTCCTCTTCCACCTCCTTCCTTTCAGTTATTCCTTCACCTCTTCTTGCTCTTCCTCTTCCTCTTTCTCCTTTTCCTCCTCCTCCTCCTCCTCCTCCTTCATTTCCTCCGCCATCTACTCCACCACCTGGCTTAAGATTGCTCTAATTCAAGCCCCATTGAAGTCAGGCTTAAGCTACACAAAGCCCAAAGGCAGTAAGGCGCTGACTGCTCCTCCTCCCCTCCCTCCCTCCCTCAAGCACACCCTCAGCTGGTACCCCCAACGCCCTCACAGGAGACCAGCTGCTCCTTCCACAGTCCTAGGGTGTCTTCTCTCTCTCTCTCTCTCTCTCTCTCTCTCTCTCTCTCTCTCTCTCTCTCTCTCTCTCTCTCTCTCTCTCTCTCTCTCTCTCTCTCTCTCTCTCTCTCTCTCTCTCTCTCTCTCTCTCTCTCTCTCTCTCTCTCTCTCTCTCTCTCTCTCTCTCTCTCTCTCTCTCTCTCTCTCTCTCTCTCTCTCTCTCTCTCTCTCTCTCTCTCTTCTCCTCTCCTCAGTGCTTGTCATTTGTGAGGAAAATATGAGACAGATGAAGATGATGGTGGTGCTTGTGGTGGTGAGATGAGGACGTATATATGTGGATTAGAACTCTCTGGGGGTCTTGTTCTCGAGTTATTTAGGGAAATATCGTTTAAACCAAGACGAACATAAGAATGATCTGTAACAATGATGTGTGTTATTTTATTTTATTTTATTTTTTAATTAATTAATAAAAAAAAAATTTTTGCTACTTAATTATATGTGTTGGTTTGTTTGTGAGGAAGGACGAAGAAAGTCAAACAAAATTAAATAGATACAATGCGTGACTGAGGATGGACACGTGGTAGAGAGAGAGAGAGAGAGAGAGAGAGAGAGAGAGAGAGAGAGAGAGAGAGAGAGAGAGAGAGAGAGAGAGAGAGAGAGAGAGAGAGAGAGCACAGGCTGTAAAGTTAATAAATGTGAGGAAATTGATTTATGAGAAGCGAAGTGCCATTTGTGGAATGAGGATGAAGTTCAGTGTATGTGTGTGTGTGTGTGTGTGTGTGTGTGTGTGTGTGTGTGTGTGTGTGTGTGTGTGTGTGTGTGTGTGAGGGGAGGAGGCAGCTGGTGAGGTTGACATACGCACCGTTTACTAAGGTGGAAGGATTAATAGGAAGACACCAGGACGTCACAGCGTACCTCCATCTTCCAATCACACACACACACACACACACACACACACACACACACACACACACACACACACACACACACACACACACACACCACTGAAACATAAAATGGTGGAAAGGGAATAGGGTATGGACCATTAGGATGTTATTAAGGGTGATGAGCTTTGATTGCCGGCACTCCAGAATGTCTATCATCTGGCCGGCGGGACCCACACTATGGTCGAGGCTCCCACGCTTCCCACACTCCCCCCTTAAACATCCTCCCTTGTCTTACCCCTTAACCCCTCCATAACCCTTGCATCCACCCGTATCTCCCTCCTGTGCCTTCATCCCTTCGTCTTGTCCTTCCACACAATGTCATCCCTCCCTCACCCTCCCGGTTGTCCCTCACTCCCTCATTCCATCCCTGCAGCGCCTCCGTCTCTACATTGAGTGCTCGAGGTGAGGTGTTTATAAGTGAACATTGTGAGTGGAGTGGATGGTGGGAGGGAGGGAGTCGTAAAGGAGGGAAGGAAAGGTGAAGATGGAGCAAAGGATGGTAATAGGACTCCGTGTGCCCTGAAGGATTGAGGATCGAGGAGTGAGAGAGGAAGAGGAAAAACGTGTGTGGGCGGTGGAGATAAGGAGGCTGAGGAAGAGTGGGGGTGAGGGAAGGTGGTAATGACCTGGTGTTGGTTACAGGAAAGGTGGTGGACAGGTCCGAGCGAGGCAACTTGACCTGACCTGACCTGTGGTGGTGAGTTAAGGGTTGTAGGTGAGTGAGGTTGTAGATGGAATTAATATTGATGGAATTGATGATGAGTGTAGGTCTAGGTCTAGGTGGTGGTGGTGGTGGTGGTGGTGGTAGTGGTGGCGGCGGCGGTGTGTCAGACAGCTCAAGATATTGTGAACGAAATTGACTGAGAGGTCACTTCGATTGGTGATAGGGAGGGAGAGAGAGTGGGTAGAGGAGGAGAATGAGGAAGTGGAGGAAAGGAGAGAAGAGGAAGGGAATAAGGAGAGAGAGAAAGAGATAGATAGATAGATAGATAGATAGATAGATAGATAGATAGATAGATAGATAGATAGAGAGAGAGAGAGAGAGAGAGAGAGAGAGAGAGAGAGAGAGAGAGAGAGAGAGAGAGAGAGAGAGAGAGAGAGAGAGAGAGAGAGAGAGAGATGGGTGAGTTGTTTGGCATCGTTGTCGTCATGAACAGGTGACACCAAACACCAGCTTGTCTAATGAAATCACCTTAGTCATTCTTCTTGACACCTTTGTTTTTTTTAGTTCAGCATCACCAGAGAGAGAGAGAGAGAAAGAGAGAGAGAGAGAGAGAGAGAGAGAGAGAGAGAGAGAGAGAGAGAGAGAGAGAGAGAGAGAGAGAGAGAGAGAGAGAGAGAGAGAGAGAGAGAGAGAGAGAGAGAGAGAGAGAGAGAGAGACTCGTGCTCCAGGGATGGGAAACAATTACTGCAGGTGATATGTTGTTACAGGCCACGGACATTGAACAGACAGCCAGATTCACGGATAGAGGATGACGGACAGGCAATGGGCAAACACTGGCAGACGGGCTATCAGGCTAAACAGACAGCCAAATGGACAGATAAAGAAACAGAGAGTTAGATCACCCAATATAAAGGTGGACAATTTCATGACGACACAGATAAAGTAGAGTGATAATGGAACAGACAGTTAAGCTGATAATACGTAGTCGGTTCAGCCAACATGCTCATAGACAAGCAAATGTATAGATGAGAAAGAGGCGAACAAGGAGTCAGACCAAACAGATAGATAGGTAGATGGACAGATAAATGAAAATAAGATATAGACGAAGAAAGACTGACAAAGGCAGCACACAGACATACAAGCAAACCGAGGAGATATACCTAAAAAAAAACCAGTACATTGTGAGACACATGAGTACACACAAAAAGACAGACATACAGGTAAATGTATGAGCCACAAACACATAGAATACTGGTCTCGTGCCTGTCTTCACCGCGGCTCAAAAGGCCACATAAACACCTCTGCACTGACACCTTGGAACAAAGAGTAAGAGAAATGAGTTACCTTGGGAAGGCACGAGGCTACCGCTGCAGAACGCAAGGTGATAACTAAGGAGGGAATATTGTTTCTTGCCACGACAAGCCACGGAAAGAGAAGTGGAACTGCCAAGGGGAAAATCGTAGTGGTACGCTATTTCCCCGCACCTTGGCAAGCTGAGAA
>JAXIVD010004948.1:10000-15000 GCA_036785275.1 Cancer borealis | reverse complement strand
TTCCTTCATTCCCTCCCTCCCTCTCTCCCTCCCTCTCTCCCTCCCTATCTCTATTCAGTGTGCGTTCTATGTCCCTAGGTTAGCCGTGTATTGTATTTTGAATGAGTTTGTCTGTCTGTGTATATGTTTGTGTATATCAGTGTGTGTGTGTGTGTGTGTGTGTGTGTGTGTATGTGTGTGTGTGTGTGTGTGTGTGTGTGTGTGTGTGTGTGTGTGTGTGTGTGTGTGTGTGTGTGTGTGTGTGTTATTCACTGTCACAGTCTGCTGCTGGTCTCTCTCGAGACAGCCGCCCGTCCCCCTATGGAAAGAGCTCAGAGCTCATAGTGACCAATCTTTGGGTTGAACCGAGACTACTCACACACAACACACCGGAACAACGAGGTCACAACCCCTCGACTTACATCCCGTACCTACTCACTGCTAGGTGAACAGAGGCTACACATGAAAGGAGACTCGCCCAAATATTCTCCGTCCGCCCAGGGGATCGAACCCTAGCCCCTCGGTTGTGAGCCGAGTGCGCTAACCACTACGCTAGCGGACCGTGTGTGTGTGTGTGTGTGTGTGTGTGTGTGTGTGTGTGTGTGTGTGTGTGTGTGTGTGTGTGTGTGTGTGTGTGAACACGTGATTTTTATTCCAAACACAGTTGTTCATGGACGAAACAGTTGTATGTTTGCTGCACACACAACAAAACAACTGTTCACTTACACACAACCATTAAACTATTCATTATACACATCATCGACTGTTCACTGTACACACAACCATTAAACTATTCATTATACACATCATCGACTGTTCACTGTACACACAACCATTAAACTATTCATTATACACATCACCAACTGTTCACTGTACACACAACCATTAAACTATTCATTATACACATCACCAACTGTTCACTGTACACACAACCATTAAACTATTCATTATACACATCACCAACTGTTCACTGTACACACAACTATTAAACTATTCATTATACACATCATCAACTGTTCACTGTACACACAACCATTAAACTATTCATTATATACATCATCAACTGTTCACTGTACACACAACCATTAAACTATTCATTATACACATCATCAACTGTTCACTGTACACACAACCAAATTGTTCACTTCTCACAACAAGCGGCTTGCGGGAGACTTAATGGATTGATAACAGTTAATAGGTGAAACAGTCAAACGATCATTCTTCTTCCCTTGATAATCTTTCCATATAAACAAATAACTACATGTATGAAAAACATCGAGGTAGAAAAACAAAGGAAATAGATCCCCACTTGTATGTTTGGGAAAGCAAACCAATATCATACACTATTATATTATATAATTTATTGTACTCGTAATGCCAGGTATTTGAACAGATTTCACAGATTTTATGACAATTTATTTACTATAATCAGTAATAGGTGTTTATTCATAATTTACAATTCATGAAGCGTAGTAATAATATTTTTAGAATGTGAGGATACTGGTGGTGGTGATGGTAGTAGTAGTAATTGTAGCAGTAGTAGTAGTAGTAGTAGTAGTAGTAGTAGTAGTAGTAGTAGTAACAGTGGTAGTTGTAGTAGTAGCAGTAGGAGTAGTAGTAGTAGTAATAGTAGTAATAATAGTAGCAATAGTAGTAGTAGTAGTAGTAATAGTAGTAGTAGTAGTAGTAGTAGTAGTAGTAGTAGTAGTAGTAGTAGTAATAATAGTAGTAGTAGTAGTAGTAATAGTAGTAGTAGTAGTAGTAGTACAGGTTGCCCATCACTAATCCGGCAACCACGGGACCTTAGGACTGCCGGATTTTCGAATTTTCCGGATTATTGATGTCTTGTTCCTTGACTATATATATGCTGTATATATTGTAACGGAAAATTATTATAGTTCTTAATTAAACTATTGATAAAAATTCGTTCTCCCATATCTTCCTCATTTCCATCACTGCTTTCTTCTTCCCTGCCATTTCCTTTGGACTTACAACTATACGTACGATTTCATTAATGTAATTTCATGAATTATAATCACATTAACATCAGCATGCAGCCATTCCGTTACAACATCTTTATTTATTCTTGATGCAAACTTCTTGGCAGCAGGATTAATTACATCCTTAGCGTAAGCAAGAAGTTCCTGTATAAACTGTTTGTCTTTTAAAACCCTAATCCACCGAAGCCATGATGGGATTATACAGCAGCTAATTTTAATAATTACGGCAAATAAATGAGAAAGAATGCCTGTTTGCTGTCGGAACTTGATTCTAGGTACAGCACCACCAAAACATAAACGGCGCCTCCCGAAAACAGTAGCGCGCCAACTCGGGAAATTTGAAACTACGTTCCGAAATTCATGCCGGAAAACTGATGGAACCGGAATATTGATTGCCAGATTAGTAATGGTCAACATGTAGTTATATTTGCAAAAATAGTAGTATCAAACAGTAGAATCAGCAACATTAGCAGCAGCAGCAGCAGCAAATTTAGACATAATTATACAGATATTAGTTGCTTTGGATGGTGATGGTGGTAGTGGTGTCATAGGAGACAGGTGAGGAAAGAGGCTATTATATCATGACGTTAATGATGCTGATTGAATAACGGCAGGGAGATGATGGTGTTGATGCCATTAACACGGTGTGATAATTTTTGGTGAGGATGATGATTATGATGATGATGGAGTAACGTTGTTGTGATTTAAACTTTTATATGCCGGAGCCTTATTATTCACGTCTCTCTCTCTCTCTCTCTCTCTCTCTCTCTCTCTCTCTCTCTCTCTCTCTCTCTCTCTCTCTCTCTCTCTCTCTCTCTCTCTCTCTCTCTCTCTCTCTCTCTCTCTCTCTCTCTCTCTCTCTCTCTCTCTCTCTCTCTCTCTCTTTACACACACACACACACACACACACACACAAACACACACACACACACACACACACACACACACACACACACACACACACACACACACACACACACACACACACACACACGTATAAAGACTGCCACTGGCTTTTGTCGATTCTCATTAGGCAAGGAAGTAGAACCGTCCTCTTTAATTTTCACATTTGTCACATTTAACCGTCTATTTCCGTCACTTTAATGTGAGTTTCATGCGTAGTTACTCTTCCATCCTATGACTAATAATTACGCAGTAAAATAAAACCATATTTTTTTTCCAAAATATAAATTTCCTACTCATTTTCTCGAAAGCTATTAGAGATATTAGAAATATCATTACAACATATGATAGACCTAATTGAATTTTATGACTGTCATTACAAATATTTGTTCTAAGACTAATAATTACGCAGTAAAATTAAACCGTATCTTTTTTTCCAAAAAAATAATTTCTTCCTCATTTTCTCGAAAGCTACTAAAGACATTTGAATTATCATTGCAGCATCCGATAGACCCAATTAAACTCTACTACTGTCATTATGAATATTTGTTCTATGACCAATAATTACGAAGTAAAATGAAACCGTATCTATTTTCCAAAACATGATTTTCTTCTTCATTTTCTCGAAAGTTCTTCGAGATTTTGGAAATATCATTGTAGCATCTGATAGACCTAATTAAACTCTACATTTGTCATTATGAATATTTGTTCTATGACTAATAATTACGCAGTAAAATTAAACCGTATCTTTTTTCCAAAACATAAATTTCCTACTCATATTCTCGAAAGATATAAGAGATACTAGAAATATCATTACAGCATCTGATAGACTTAATTAAACTCTACAATGGTCATTATTAATATTTGTTCTAAAATTAATAATTACGCAGTGAAATTAAACCGTATCTTTTTTCCAAAACATGAATTTCTTCCTCATTTTCTCAAAAGCTATTAGAGATACTAGAAATATCATTGCAGTATCTGATAGACCTAATTAAGCTCTACAACTGTCATTATGAATATTTGTTCTATGACTAATAATTACGCAGAAAAATTAAACAGCATCTTTTTTCCAAAACATAACTTTCCTCCTCATTTTCTCGAAAGCTATTAGAGATATTGGAAATATCATTGCAGCATCTGATAAACCTAATTAAACTCTACAAATGTCATTATGAATATTTGTTCTATGTCTAATAATTACGCAGTAAAATGAAACTGTATCTTTTTGCAATAACATAACTTTACTCCTCATTTTCTTGAAAGCTACTAAAGATATTGGAAGTATCATTGCAGCATTTGATAGACCTAATTAAACTCTACAACTGTCATTATGAATATTTGTTCTTTGACTAATAATTACGCAGTAAAATTAAACCGTATATTTTTTTCCAAAACATAACTTTACTCCTCATTTTCTTGAAAGCTTTTAGAGATATTGGAAATATCATTACAGCATCTGATAAACCTAGTAAAACTCTACAACTGTCATTATGAATATTTGTTTAATGACTAATAATTACACAGTAAAATTAAACAGTATCTTTTTTTCAAAACATAACTTTCCTCCTCATTTTCTCAAAAGCTATTAGAGATATTGGAAATATCATTGCAGCATCTGATAGACCTTATTAAACTCTCCAACTGTCATTATGAATATTTGTTTTATGACTAATAATTATGCAGTAAAATTTAACCGTATCGTTTTGCAATAACATAATTTAACTCCTCATTTTCTTGAAAGCTTTTAAAGATATTGGAAATATCATTACAGCATGTAATATACCTAATTAAACTCAACAACTGTCATTATAAATAGTTGTTTAATGACTAATAATTACGCAGTAAATGAAACCGTATCTTATTTCCAAAACATAAATTTACTCCTCATTTTTTAGAGAGCTATTAAAGATATTGTAAATATTATTGCAGCATCTGATAAACCTAATTAAACTCTACAATTGTCATTATGAATATTTGTTCTATGTCTAATAATTACGTAGTAAATTAAGGGGGGCCACCCCCGGAAACCACTAGGGCTCATATTTCGCTTATGGTTCATCCAATTGTTTTGAAATTTTAATATGTTGTTTGCTGGTGTAAATGTATGCTATGCTG
>JAXIVD010004947.1:7500-30000 GCA_036785275.1 Cancer borealis | reverse complement strand
TAGGGTGCTGCAAGGCAAGCCATTTAAAAGCATAAATAATACAATGGAATTCATCGCTGCAGATAGTGATAAACTTTTCTGCGAGTTTCCTAGTGGCGAACGTGAGAACCTGCGAGATGTCCAAACAGAAGCTCTGACTTGTAAAATACCAGGTGTTGATGATTGTTCAAATGCCTATAGAATTCATGATAAGATGATACTCGTTGACTGTTCCCATCAGAACCTTAAATCAATACAGTCCCTTAATCTTACCCAAAAAATTATTCAGCATAACTTTACTCTGATCCTGGCCAACAATAGCTTCACAAGCCTAGTCGGCCTACAAGCCTACACTCACTTAATCAACCTGATGGTGCCCTATAACAAGCTCTCCAACCTCAATGTGTCACATCTCCCACCCAACCTGAAGGCCCTGGATGTGAGAGGTAACAATCTCACCACATTACCATCTGCCCTCCTTCACCACCTGAATGCCACTGACATGAGCCTCAAGCTGGGAGGCAACCCTTGGCACTGCAACTGTGGCATGTTGGATCTGTTTCGGTTTCTCCACGTCCCATTCCGTAAGGTAGTGTTGCACAGCGATTCCCTGTTTATCTCATATCTCATAAGAGTGCAGCAACATTGTTAGGTATCAAACACTTGCAGTAGAAACTTGGAAAGTTCATAGTTTCATCATTTCAATGTTTTATTAGTCAGGTTCCATGCTTAAATGGGTCACTCAATGTACAAGTTAAATGTAGTTGTCTAATGCAGAAGCTTAATTAATAACAATAATGTCACCCTCTTATAGGAGGTATTATTTTACAAGAGAAAATTAATTAAATGTCTTTCTTCCTTTCCTGAAGGTGAATGATTTCGGGGTACTGCAGTGTCAGGAGGATGGTCAGCCCCTGATGTCTCTGAGTGAATATGACTTGTGCCCTTTCTTCATGCAGCCCATGGTCATTGTCACTATAGTTGCCATCTTGATTTTTCTCATCCTCTTTGCAGTTCTCGGTGAGTGCATGTCAGTACAGATGTACAGTGAACTGGAAAAACACAAAACTGCTTAGTCTACTATTAACTTTAGTCTATATAAAAACTTGCTTAGAAATTTAATGTTTGATGTCCAAAATCTTGATTAAAGATATTTGATGGAAGGATGAAAATATAAATCTATGACAATATATATCTATGGTATCTACAGACTTATCATACATTATGTGTTTGAGATGGAGGTAATGTAGTCAGTACCTCAGTATCTTATCACTCCTGATCTTGCGAGACAAGATTTTTCCAGGCTGTTTTTTGGTCTATTAGTTTCATGTAATTCCTGCTTCAGTTGTAAATCATCCTACATTCTACATGGCTTAATATTTTAGCAGAGTTGTCAAGACTGATCTTTTTAGGGACGGTGAGCTTCTACAAGTACAAACAAGGCATAAAGGTTTGGCTGTATGCCCACCACATGTGTCTCTGGTTTATCACTGAAGATGAGCTTGATGCAGACAAGAAGTATGATGCATTCATCAGCTACTCTCACAAGGTGAGTTTGAGAATAGAGAGGTTAGAGGTAGATAGTTAACGCACAAAGAGAGTGACCACAGGAATTCACTAAGGAATCTCCCCCATAATGTATGTTAGCAAAGGGAGGGGAGCTGGGAGAGTTGGTCATGGAGGGCATCAAAATCAATATTATGGGAAGGTGAGGAATAAATAGAAACAATGGTAATCCAACATTGAAGAATGATTCGTAACGTAATAGTAGAAGCAATAGTAGTTTCAATGTTTAGGTAAGCACATAGCTTATTATAAGAATTATAAGAATAGAAGAAGCAGAGCTAGAATGGTGGGGAATGCATGAAATGGTAATTAGGAACCAGAATGGGTAGTTGAACAAGGATAGTTTCTTCAAGGCATATAACTTAAGATTCAAAGACAGAGAGTAGATAGTGGCAGAAAAAAGATAAAGGTGCAACATTGCGTGGGTAACTTAAAGATGAGACGAAAAGCTTTAGACTCCACCTTGTTTAATAAAGTTGTATGAGTTGAACCCCCCCCCAGACATGAGAACCATACTCCATACATGGACGGATAAGGCTCCTGTACAGAGCAAGCATCTGGGAGGGAGAGAAAAATAGATGCAGATGCCGTAGGACACCGAACTTCTTGGAAGCTGATTTAGCAAGAGTAGAGATATGAAATTGCCAGTTTAAATTTTTAGTAAAGGATAGATCGAGTGTGTTTAATGTGGAGGAGAAGGACAGTTGAGTGTCATTGAAGTAGAGGGGATAGTTATTTGGAAGGTTATGTCGAGTAGATAGTTGTAGAAATTGAGTTTTTGAGGCATTGAATAGAACCAGCTTTGCTCTGCCCCAATCAGAAACAAGTGAAAGATCAGAAGTAAGGCGTCCTATCGCATCTCGCCTTGAGTCACTTAATTCTTGCTGGGTTGGGCGTTTGTTGTACAACGTTGAAAAATGCAAGGTGGTGTCATTAGCATAGGAGTGGATAGGGCATTGAGTCAAATTTAGGAGATCACTGATGAATAATAGAAAGAGAGACCAAGATTCAGTTAGAAAAGCAAGAAGATCACCAATATACCAGCCTTTCCGGAAACCATACTGGTAATCAGAGAGAAGGTTGTGAGGTAATAGATTGGACTAGATTCTGAAGCCTGAGGCTGTGGAGGAGACCAAAAGATATCCATTTTAGCATTGGGCTACAACCTCTGGGCCTGAGCCCTGCCACACTAACAATGGGTTTGAAAACGGAGGGGCACTATCTGGAAGGGATTGATGAACAAATTTCCAATTGGCACTTATCTGTCTCTCCCAAGGATGAAGAGTTTGTGACAAAGGTGCTGGTGCCTGAACTGGAGAATGGAGAGCTCAAGTACAGAGTGTGCCTCCACTACCGAGATTGGATGCCTGGCGAGTACATCCAAGACCAGATCATGCAGAGTGTGGAGGCAAGTCGACGCACAATTATTGTCCTCTCATCCAGCTTTATCGAGAGTGTGTGGGGGCAGTTGGAGTTCCTTGCGGCTCACTCCCAGGCTCTGCAGGACCGCACCAACAGGTTAATCATCATTGTCTATGGCAAGGTTGGTGTTTGTATTCTGCTGTATGTGTGTTAATTATTTGTTTGTTTGTTTGTTTATTTATTTATTTATTATTCTATTAATTTACAGTGGTACCTCGGGATACGAGCGTCTCCCCTTGCGAGCAATTCAGGTTACGAGCACAAAATACTATGAAAATTCTCCTAGGTATCCGAGCTTCCACTCGAGTGAGTTACGAGCGCCATTTTTCTTTTTCTTTTTTTTACCTTTCATTAAAAAGGCACTGGCCCAGGGAAAACAAAAATAATGTACATTGAGAAAAATCCCGCTGCACAGAAAACAGTAGGAGAAAAAAAACAAGGGGTGGAGGTTACGCCACGTGCATCCCGCCGCTGCTTCCCGCTCACATATTTTCGAAATCTAGTTTTAATTTTCTCCCCCCCCGCCCTCTCCAGTGATTTGTTAATCTAAGACAGCAATAGGCAAAGCCTTTGAGGATGACTTGCACAAAATCTCGGCATGATCTGATAGGTGGGGAATGCCATCTTCAAGTGGGAAAAAACTAGAAAAAATGAATGCGAGATGAGAGGAAGGAAACTTGTAAGCGTACAATGTGTCAAAGATATTGATGTAATGATTGCATAGAGTGTAAAATTCTTCCAACACTAAAAATGCCACTGGCAAAGCTAATAGAATGCTGATTTTATAAACAGAAATTTTTCGTTCAGGAGTAAAAATAAAATTTTACCTTTATACATCAGTTTAGTTACACCTCACTTGAAGTATAGAATGCAGTGCAAAGGACATAGCAATTGTAATTGTAATGTGGGGGGGGTAAGTATGCCAGGCAACAAAGGCCATATGGCACTATTGGGGTAGTAGGGTTAGGTAGTAGGGTTGGGTAGCAGGGCTAGGTGGGGGGGGAGGGTCGGGTAGGGGTTAGATCAGATGAAGGATGTTGACGGCACAGAGAGACATGATCAGTAGGGAATAAGACTTGGAATGGGGATAGCTGAAGGAGGAGCGTTCGCAGGAGGTAAAGGACTGGGGTCCATATCCATAAGAAGCAAGGAAAAAGAAAGAGGGTCAGGAGCGGGCGAAGTAGGGGGAGAGGGAGAAGGTTGAGAGAGGAGATCGGTATGGGAGTAGCCAGGTGGTAGGGGAAAAGAGGAGAGATCGGGCAGCAGAGGAAGGAGGAGGAGGGGCAGACAAAGGGGACTGCACCGAAGAACAGGCGGGGTAAGACGAGGGGGGGGAGAGTAAAGCGGGGAAGGGGGAGAGGGTGGAGCGCCAGGGGCAGAGGGGGGAGAAGGGGGCTGGAGGAGGGATCGGGAAGGGGAGACAGCAGAGGAAGAAGGTGGAGGAGGGGGGAGTCGGGATGGGAGAGGGGTGGACAGAAGCCACGACCTGGATAGGAGGGGCCAGGAGGGAAGGGGGCAAGGAGGTAGGAGGGGAGGACAAGGGAGCCGTGTTCTTTATAAACGCGACGATGGCATCAAGGGTATCACCCTCGGAAGGAGCGGGAGAGGAAGGTGCAGGGCGAGTCTTTTTTAGAGAGGTGGAGAGGAAGCGAAGAGATCAAGGCGGGAGCAGGAGAGGGGGTTGGTGGGGGAGGGGAGACCAAAGCTTCAGAATGGTGTTGTCGCTTGGTAGAGTGGGAACGCTGGGGGCGTGGAGAGGGAGGGGCAGGAGTACAGGCGGTGGTGGAGGTAGGAGTATCAGGGTCAAGAACAGCAAAAAATTAGAGCAGGAGATGGAGGATGGAGGGGATGAGGGTGAGAAGGAAGAGGAAGGAGGTAGAGGAGAGGGATGGGTGGAAGGAGGGATAGGGGAGGGGGGCCAAGGACCGGGATGGAAAGAAGAGGACGTGGCTGGAGAGTGAGAGGCAGAGGCAGCGACATGGCGAGGAGAAGGGGTGAAGCCTAGGCAATGGGCTTCCTGACGTGCCTCACATAATGTGAGACCGCCACGGAAGCGAATACCAGCGACCTCAGCCTCAAACTTATAAGCTGGGCAGCCACAGTAGAGAGCATTATGGGGGCCGCCACAATTGCAGCAGCGCCGGGTAGAAGCAGGGCATTGATCGCGGATGTGGGTAAAGCCACACAAAGGGCAGCGGAGAGCGGAGCGGCAGTGTTTTTCCTGGTGTCCAAAGCGCCAACAGTTTCGGCACCGGCGAGGTGGAGGAACATAAGGCTGGACGGGGAGCATGACGCCCCCAACGTAGACATGAGTAGGGAGTTCGTGGCGCTTAAAGGAGATCCGAGCTACATTGGTGGGCTATTTCTGGCGACCCAGGGGGGACAAGGTGTAGCAGTGGACGTTGACAGCGTCATACTCACTGAGTAGGTCGAGAAGATCAGTATGACAGTCTGACCAGACCTTGTCGTCAATAGGGCAGTCTTGAGGGGAGATGAAAACAGTGCCAGTGCACGTGTTGAGACGGTCGTCAGGGGTCGCACAGAACGGATCACCGGATGGGGCCAACAAGTTAGCCATGGCCTGAGACTGAGTCTCAGACTCCACACGTACCAGGCGAGAACGGTCAGGTCGGGTCTGGAAGTGGACCTTGCCCACTTGTTCCTGTAAGCAGAGTTGAAAGAGGAGGGTATTCTCAGCAAAGGGAGTGGAGGGGGGGATAGTAAAGAAACGGTCCCAGCGGGCAGGGGCAAAGAAGAGGTCATAGGCAGAGTGGCGAGGCGCGCCACGAGAAGAACCTGTCCGGGGCTGTGCCGTCGTCTTCCTAGAGGAAGAGGGGACATAAGGAGCTAAGGTAGTAATAGAGGATGATGTAGATGTGATGGGGAGGGAGGATGGAGGAGTGGTAGGAGAGGAAGAGAGAGTCGGGACAGGGGTAGACACAGGGGAGGGAAGAGGGGCAGTAGAAGGGGCGTTGGAAATAGGGATGGTAGAAGGAGGAACAGGGGGCAGGTGAGATGAGGAGACTACAGGGGTGCAAATAGAGGCCATGGTAGTGGTAGAGAAGGATGAGGAAGGGAGGCGGGATGGTGGTAGCAGGAGGGAGAGAAGATGCGGGAGGTGGGGCATAGGATGGAGTAGCATGAGAAGCTGTGGTGGGGGCAAGAGTACTAGGGAGAGTAGGGGGAGTAGAAGGTGATATAGTAGTAGGGGTCTGAGGAACAGGCAGAGAAGTTGAGGCCAGGTCCATTGGGCAGGCAGAGGCGTCAGGGGGGGGGGGCGACCAGCAGCAGAGGCCTCGAGGGACTGGTCGGGTACTACTCGAGGGGGGCAAAGTGAAGTTTTCTTATCCATAAACTGATATCAATTGTAAGAATGGCATCGGGGGTCACAGGTAAACCGCCTACTGGATCGGCAAAAGGTGCCAAGCGCTGCCGCCGGGGACCGGGTACCTCGTCCCCCACAGGACTACCCGGTTTAAAAGGCAGCCCTTGTGGCATCAAAAGTTTGCCCCGCAGCGGCGAGCAAAGACCCCGGCCTTGATGCCTACTGGCCCAGGCACTCTCCAGCCAACACAGGACGGCCCACGATGGCCGATCCCTCTGGCGGGCGGCACCGGTGACCCACACCAGCCTACGGTCGGGATCATCTTGTCGGCCCTGACGGACACACAAGCCCCCCCACCACGTCAAGGTAGATCCCATGGGGGGGAAGGACATAGCAAAATTAGAAACTGTCCAGCATAGAGCTACAAAGATGATCCTGACTTTGTGTAGTAAATCTCATTTTGAGAGGCTGGAAGAACTAAACAAGTTCTCTCGAGAAAGGTTGCCTCCAAGGAAACCATACGGATTGTTTTAGAATGCAGAATGCATTAAGTGTTTACAAATGTAAAAGTAAGATGTAGAAAAATACAACTTGACTACACTAAATTATTCTTTACATATACCCCGCCGTGGGATTTACCTTGACGTGGTGGGGGGGCTTGCGTGTCCGTCAAGGCCCGACAAGATGATCCCGACTGTAGGCTGGTGTGGGTCACCGGTGCCGCCCGCCAGGGGGATCGCCCGTCATGGGCTGTCCTGTGTTGGCTGGAGGGTGCCTGGGCTGGTAGGCATCGAGGCCGGGGCCTTTGCTTGCCACTGTGGGGAAAAGTTTCAGTGCCACGAGGGCTGTCTTTTAAACCGGGTAGTCCTGTGGGGGACGAGGTACCCCGCCCTCGGCAGTAGCGCTCGGCCCCTTTTGCTGATCCGGTAGGCGGTTTACCCGTGACCCCCGATGCCATTTCCTTTATTAATATTTGTATATGGATAACGAAACTCTGCTTTAGTCTCCCTTGAGTGGTACTCGACCAGTTCCTCGAGGCCTCTGCTGCTGGTCGCCCCCCCTTGACGTCTCTGCCTGCCCAATTGACCTGGTTTCAGCTTCTCTGCCTGTTCCTCAGGCTCCCTCCGATATACCATCTTCTAATTTCCCTACACTCCCTTGTACCCCTGCCCTCTCCACAGCTTCTCATACTACTTCATTCTATGTCCCACCTCCCACATCTTCTCTCCCTCCTGTTACTGTCCCCCTGCCTACCCCAGGATCTGGCCTTCTTTGTTCCTCATCCTCCTCTACTACTACCATGGTTTCTATCCGCACTCCTGTGGTCTCCTCATCTCACCTGGCCCCTGCTTCTCCTTCTACCGTCCCTATTTCCAGCGCCCCTTCTACTGCCCCTCTCTCCTCCCCTGTGTCTACCGCTGTCCCGACTCTCTCTTTCATTTCTACTGCTCCTCCAGCCTCCCTTCCCGCCACCTCTGCTCCGTCTTCTATTACTACCCTAGCTCCTTAAGTCCCCTCTTCCTCTAGGAAGACAAGGGCACAGCCCCGGGCAGGCTCCTCTCGTGGCTCGTCTCGTCCCTCTCCCTATGACCTCTTCTTTGCCCCTGCCACTGGGATCGCTTGTTTACTATCCCCCCCTCCGATCCCTTCTCTGAGAATACCCTTCACTTCCAGTACTGCTTACAAAAACAAGTGGGCAAGGTCCACCCTGACCATTCTCGCCTGGTCCATGTGGAGTCTGAGGCTCAGTCTCAGGCCATGTCCAACTTGTTGACCCCATCCGGTGATCCGTTCTGTGCGACCCCTGATGACCATCTCAACACGTGCACTGGCACTATTTCCATCTCTCCTCAAGATTGTCCTATTGATGACAAGGCTTGGTCAGACTGTCATACTGACCTCCTCGATCTACTTAGTGAGTGTGACGCTGTCAACGTTCACTGCTACACCTTGTCTCCCTGAGGTCGCCAGAAAAACCCCACCAACGTTGCTAGGATCTCTTTTAAGGGCCACGATCTTCCTATTCATGTCTACGTTGGGGGCATTTTGCGCCCTGTCCGACCTTATGTCCCTCCCCGTCGCCAGTGCCGGAATTGTTGGCGCTTTGGCCACCCTGAGAAACACTGCTGCACTGCTCTCCGCTGCCCTTTGTGTGGCTTTGCCCACATCTCCGATGAATACCCTGCTACTACCCGGCGCTGGTGCAATTGTGGCGGTCCTCATAATGCTCTCTACCGCGGCTGCCCAGCATATAAGTTTGAGGGTGAGGTCGCTGGTATTCGCTTCTGTGACGGTCTCATGTTACGTGAGGCCCGTCAGGAAGCCCGTCGCCTAGGCTTCACCCATTCTCCTCACCATGTCTCTGCCTCTGCCTCTGCCCCTCGCTTTCCAGCCACGTCCTCTTCTTTCCGCCCCGGTCCTCCGCTTCCCTCTCTTACCCCTCCTTCCACCCATCCCTCTCCTCTACCTCCTTCCTCTTCCTCCTCCCCCTCCCCTCCTCCATCTCCTGCTCTAATTCTTTCGCTGTTCTTGACCCTGATACTCCTACTTCCGCCCCCCGCCCGTACTCCTGCCCTCCCTCTCCACGCCCCCAGCGCTCCCACTCTACCAAGCGACAACGCCGTTCTGAAGCTTTGGTCTCCTCTCCCACTCCCGCCTTGATCTCTTCGCCCCCTCTCTACCTCCCTAAAAAGACTCCCTGCACCTTCCTTCCGCTCCTCCCAAGGGTGATATCCTCGATGCCATCATTGCGTTCATAAAGAACATGGCTCCCTTGTTCTCCCCTCCTACCTCCTTGTCTCCTTCCCTCCCAGCCCCTCCTATCCAGGTCGTGGCTTCTGTACATCCCCCTCCCAAGTACCTCCCTCCTACCCCGATGCCCCTCCTCTACCTTCCTCCTCTGCTGTCCCCCCTTCCCGACCCCCCTCCCCCAGTCCCCTTCTTCTCCCTCTGCCCTCGTGCTCCTTCCTCCCACCCTTCCCTGCTTTACTCTCCCGTCCCCCCCTCGTCTTACCCCGCCTGTTCTTCGGTGCAGTCCCTTTCGTCTGCCCCTCCTCCTCCTTCCTCTGATGTCCCATCTCTCCTCTCTCTTCCCCTACCGCCTGGTTACTCCTGTACCGATCTCCTCTCTCAACCTTCTCCCTCTCCCCCTACCTCGCCCGCTCCTGACCCTCTTCCTCCCCCTCGCTTTTTATGGATAGGGACCCAAGTCCTTTACCTCCTGCAAATGCTTCTCCCTCATCTACCCTCATTCCGAGTCTTATGCCCTACTGATCATGTCTGTTCTTCAGTGGAATATTCGTGGTTTTCGTGCCCATCGACAGGATCCTTGCCAACTCATTTCCTCTTATACCTCCATGGTCCTCTGCCTTCAGGAAAAGTTCCTTACTAGCCCACCCACCCCTATTCCTCATTACCATTTTTTTCCTCCCCACACTCTACTTCTTCTTCTGCTATCCTCCTTCACCAGTCTGTTGCTTCTACCCCTCTCCCTATCCCTACTACACTTCCCTGTATGGTCCTTTGTATCTACCTCCCCGTCTTGCTGACGCCCTTTCTCCATGCCGTTAACGTCCTTCATCTGATCTAACCCCTACCCGATCCCCCTCCCCCCACCTAACCCTGCTACCCAACCCTACTACTTAACCCTACTACCCCAATAGTGCCATATGGCCTTTGTTGCCTGGCACATGTCCTTCTCCGCATTACAATTACAATTCTTTACATATAATGACGTTAGATAGTGGAATAAACTTCCACCTTCCGTAGTGCAGTGTACCACAATAAACTCAAACTCGACTACCATCTCCTCCAACAAGGTTTCTGATAGAAGTTATATGACCCAGTGTACTGCTGGCTATTCAACTATGTTGCTTCCGACTTTGTTTTATTTGTGATCATGTTTTGCATTAGATAATTGCATTTACTCAACAGACTAACTAGTTTGGACCCTATTGTCTGTATGGTCTGATTTTCAATGTAACTTCTGTTGGCTACTCACTTTCTGTAATTGAATTATTATAATTGTATATTTGGCTTCAATTTACCACCATTTGCACACATTTCCACTCCAACATCACCAACCTTTGCTTTCATATCTTATTACATCCTCCATAAATTGGTTAAACTGCCGTAGGGACATAACACGTTCCTACCTCACACTCCCTTGTATTTAAAAATGAACTCCTTTCTCCATCTACCTTGATGCATGCCTTTGCATCCTTATGAAAATCTTTTACCCCATTCAACAACCTCACTCACACACAATACATCCCACATTGCCATCCAAACTTTATTGATATAAAGGAAAAAAATATTTTGCTGCTTTTATGAATACTTTTTTACATTATGATGTGAAAGTCATTGTTAGTTTCATAGTTCAATTTGTATCAAGATTATTTAACCAAATTACTGGTCACATAACTCAATAAAAAACGCAACTTGCTCATTGACTGAAAGCTGCTGCTACAGTTGCCTTTCTTAGCTGCCTCCACATTACACTAATTTGATGTATTCCTTCCAGATCCCATCTAAAAATGATCTGGATGAAAAATTGAAGTTGTACATTACCACCAAGACTTATGTTCAATGGGGTGATAAGAAGTTTTGGGAGAAGCTGAGATACATCATGCCCCACCCACCAGATCTCGTGCAGAAAATACGCAAAAGCAAGAAAACAAATAAGCTGGAACTTAGCAAGTCTACCCCAAAACAGAGTGTTTGTTGACGAAGCTGACTTTAAATCAAGTGATGTACTCAATCATGAGTCTAGAATTGAACCAAACCTGAGTCAAGGCAAGCTTGTCCTGTTGAAAAGAAATGTTTTTAAAAAATTTTGTTGACAAATCCCTCAACTGCATTCTGTTTATCAGAATTAGGCTTACAGATTGGCACAATGGGTGTCTTGACAAACCACAAACTACCAGATGTGGTTAACTTTTTCAATATTCATTCATAGACTACACCATACTTGACTGGACACTCGAAATCTGACCTTTTGCAAACAGGCCCTACGGCAGACTTTTAGAAAAATAAAATAAAATACTTAGAAATAAGATAGGAACCTCAAATAAAAAGCAAACACTTCAGAGTGATGTTGAGAATATGTTTATGAGCAACAAAAACAAATTAGTCAACGTACGTCATCAGTGGGCGACAATTATTAAATCCTAAGAAACCAAGAAAAACACAAAATTTGCAATAATTTCCAGGAATATTGGAAATTCAATCTGAAAACACTACCATACGTGATTGTGCACTCGAAATCGGGTCTTTCGCAAATGTGTCCTGAGGCGATTTTTTGTTCAAACACCTCCGAATGATGTGAAGAATATGTTTGAGCAACAAAAACAAATTAGTCAACATACGTCATCGGTGGGCGACACTTATTAAATCCTGACACCAATAAACACCAAATTTGCAATAATTTCCAGGAATATTGGAATTTCAATCTGAAAACACATGCATAGCCCATGCAGTCTATATTGATATGCAATACCATAGAATACACCATACGTGACTGTGCACTCGAAATCGGGTCTTTCGCAAATGTGTCCTGAGGCGATTTTTTGTTTGTTTTATTTGAATAAAATACTTAAAATCATCATAGAAACCTCAAACAAAAAGCAAAGCAAACACCCCAGAGTGATGTGAAGAATATGTTTATGAGCACTCAAATGGCTGGCCATAACCCCAGATCAATCGATATCAATAGCTAGTGTGACCACGCCTTAAAGGGTTGTTTTGGTCTTCCTCTTCTTCTTGTGACCTCTTTCGCCTTGATGTAGTCATGCGAGAAGTAAATGCTTTATATTTGGGTGTTTTCTTGTATTGTCGTCTATCCTATTTTTTTTTTTTTTGCATATATACTGAATAAACGATAGTTTCTCAACTCAGACCTCCTGTGGCATCAAGATCAAAATCAAGCCACGAATTGTTGTGAAAAATTAATTCCCAAGCCGATATAACGATAATATGACATTTGATCACAATCAAATCATATTCAGGAATGGTGATTTCACAATATGTGATGTTTTATTTCAGAAATTATTGCGAATTTCCATGCGAATTTGCCAGAAATTTTTGCTATAAACAATATGCTTTATACAAAACTCCCACACGATTTTTCACTCATACTTTTAATCTTTGTTAATTTCCTATTTGCAAAAGTTGTAAAATAATTTTTTAGATTCAGCCATGGTTCAGCAATCATTACTGATTGTAAAGACATGAAATACAATGTCCTAAGTAGAATATGAACTGATATATGAAGTATTATCTGTCATCACTCATAGCAGCGGAATCTATAGGGCCTACATGTAATATCGTCTGTCAGCGAGTGTCCAGTCAAGTATGGTGTAGTCTATGATTCATTATAAAAGTGAAATTCCATTCCATTGGATCTGTAGCAAAGGCCAGTAAGCTCTACTAAGGCTTTAGAAGAGTGCTTCTCACCTCATAGCAAACTGCTTAGGCTCAAAAGCAGGGCTATTGGATCAGGAATGACATCCTCTACTAGAGCACTACTTAGTTCCATTACTCCGTTGAAAGTTCCATATTTAAGGCACTTAATCCCACTGCTGCATTACAGCTAGTCTACACATCCCCAACAGTCCCCAATCCACATGCATGTCATTACTTGAACTCACAGGGGATAGGGGGGACCAGTAAGTTATGCAGTTGATTAGCATATGTAATAGCTTGAGGTGCATAGGAAAAGTGCATTGCTCGATTATTCATTGGGTAGAGGAGGCATGTGCCAAAGGTCTCGGTCTCGGATCAGATGAACTCCTCAAGTTTTCATTTTTATCGGAATGGTAGTAAATGCAATATATGATTGAATAAATGAAATTTGTGAGCTTAGTTGTCTCAGGATCTAAAAGGTTCTAACCTTTCTGAGTGGCAGGATCGCCATCTTCCTTGAGACGAACGACAAACCTGTCGGTGGTTAGTGGCTTGTTAGGGTGGTCAGGGAGTTGTCATCTATGGAATGAAATGGTGACTGGTAGTTATGATGGAATAGGCCCACTCTTGATGGGTTGGAAGACCTGCAAAGTAAAGGGATATACTGTAGAGCTAATGCATCGGTGTGCTATCATCAATGTTGAGGAATCATGATCAGAGAGACATCATTTGCAGCACATTAAATAAAGTTACTTGGTCAAGGGCTTTCCAATCTGCATGGTGCTCAATACTTTCATGTGTATCTCAACCAAATTTCTTTTTGTGCTGTGCAAAAACACTGGACCGGTCCATTTAAAGCCTCTACCATCCTTCCACTGTGCTGCCCAAACACTTCACATTACAGATTGTGATGGTAGTTAATACATGTATATTTTTGTACAGAAGTTATTTGTATGGTGCATCTTAGAAGTCGTTTGTGTGTATGAAACAAGGAGAAAAATTATCACATTGGCAGGCAAGAAATTTCAACCTGCAAGTCAAATGTACATATTTTAATTTGTATCTTAATAAAAAGTAAGATCACTTGGCGTTTGATTGCATAAAGTTAACATTAAAATGTTTCTTTTTGGATAATCTTCATTAATTAGCTGGTGTTGTCACCAAGCAACAATCATCAGTACTATGCAACCAAAATGTAAAGATGTTTCAATTCTGGCTCATGTGAGTTATGTTTCGTGTCTATTTCACACCAAGAACTGCAGAACATTTACATGATGATAAAAAAAAACATACCAGGTTCATCTATGTAACTGCCTCCCTTTCCCACCTGCTATTATCCATTACTGAATTACCTTTCTTTCCTTTCAAGCTATCAAGTGGTAAAGGGTAGATTTAGAAAAGAAAGATGATGCAATAATTGTCATCACCTGACCTCTTCTCTTCTCAGCTCTCCTCTCACTTCATTCCTTAATGCATTGCTACAAAGAGCATCCAAGTAGCGACGTTTCCCCATCAAGAACAAGCAGCGCTCTTCTAGAAAGCAGTGGCACCCTCCTTGAGAGACTCATGAACAGGAGGCGGCCTGGGAAACATGCAGCATCTTTTGAAAAGGAAGTCAAATAAATACATTATCAACAACAGTTACAGTCCGAAACTGTATGCATTGCAACCTTCGTTAAAGATAAACTTCAGCAGATGGCACCTATCCTATAACTCCCATTACGCACTGCTATCTGAGAGAATACGTGAGTAGCCTGCCCTCCTAGAGTAAGACAAGATGTGCAAAACAAGACATCCCTTAAGAAACATTGCACCTTCTCTGACTCATCTACTGAACATGTCAAATACAGACAAGGGAGTCCTGTATAACCAAGTTACAACAGCATGTCCCTGGAACCCCATCAAGGAAAATAATGAATATTTGGAGGCATTGGCACCAATGAAAGTAAATAGTAAAGACCCGACATATGACATAATGGGCGGGGGATAAGATTTGGATTTGCATTCCTCTATACAGTGGAAACTCGGTTTTCGTGATTAATCTGTTTGAAAACGTCTGACGAAAACCTAATTGTATGAAAACTGAAGCAATATTTCCCATAAGAAATAGTGTAAATCCAATTAATCTGTTCCAGACACCCAAAAATATAGAAAATAAATACAGTTTTATAGAGAATAATTATAGTTTATATCATATAATTAAATTTACTGAAATAATCATGAAAAATAATATATTATTGTCTATTTTCCTAAAAAAAAAAAAAAAACTAGCAGTGTAAACCAACTACTAAGGAAAAAATTTGTTAGGTCACCAGTCAGAAATTATTGGGAAGGGCTAGATCTAATGAGGCTGTGGGCCGCCTTTATATGGCGAAAGAACCCACGTCCTATGTATGTGTAAGTGTATGTGTGTGCACCGTACTTATTTACATATCCTTCCTACATCCTCACCATCACCATGAATAAATAATATAATAATAATAATAATGAATATGAGGTGATGGTAAAGGTGTGCTATCAGAATCACATGGCACAGCGATCACGAGTCTAGCACGGGATCCTCCAGACCATAGCGAATGACATATACACACATGATGTAGCAGTGCTGGTGTTGGAAATCAAAACAACACTCAGCAACACAATAAGAACACAACATATGCAGGGACCCTAGGGTCCATTGCTGTTTGTGTTCCCTTCCATTCCCGTGAAGACTAAACTTTCAGTGACTACGACTGGCGATATTAGGGGCGATGCCAAATGTATCACTAAACCAGACCAAATACCATACACACTCGCCGATAATATATACTATATTACTATAATACTATACTAATACTATGTATACTAAAATACTATATAAAGTATATAGTATTAGCGAGTGTGTAAGGTATTTGGTCCGGTTTAGTAATAGATGTGGCAACGCAGCTAATATATCCATTTGTCCACCCAGAAAATTACTCTTGTTGTGCAACGCGAAAACTCAACACCTCCGAATCTCGTGAAAATTTTTACAATGATGCTTTAGGTCATGCTGAACACGAATCTGGACTTATTTTCATCATTACTATAATATCAAACATTAAAAAAAATATATAGAAAAAAATAAGATACAGGAAATGCTTTCATTATTCCCGTTACCATCACCTCATATTCATTATGTGGGGTCGTCGTCTTATATGACTCCCACACCCCTTCCCTTAGCTACGTCACTGAATTTAGCCCGTATCATGGCACTCCCCTCAAGCTGTCACCCGGGGCGGACCGTCCCCCCGTCCCCCCTTACTACGCCACTGCGGGGACAGATACGACACATTTTCCATGTTTGCCTTTCCATCCATGATATAGTCTCTCAGTGGTCTCGATTCCTCTCTCACCTCAGCAAAATACGCTCACAGTCTTATCCGTTGGAATCACGTCCGCAAACTTGTTCAAGCTGTTCACTAATAATAACGATTACAATGACACATATGATAGTGATGATAATAATAATTATAATAATTATAATAATAATAATTATAATAATTAAAATAGTAATAATCATAATAATGATAATGATAAATGCAGTTGTGTCTGAAGGTTCGTCAGCCGAGATCTAGTGGGTAGTTGTTAGAAGCAGGACAGAGGATGTAAACATGTATCCCTGCTCCCCAATCTCCCTTCTCCGAGGAAAACATGCTCAAGTGTCCTGTTTAACTCAGTGGAATCCACAGCTTGACCACTCTTGGTCATCTAGCTCCTCAAGGTCGATCTATTGCGCTCTCCCGGACTGTGGCTAATCCAAGAGATCTGACCCGCATCCCACCCACGTTTCCGCTTTTCCGGTGGTGCACTTTATTTATCCATTTTTTTCTTCTCGACGCCAGCTGCGAACTCCATTTGTCTTCGCTATTACTAATGATCACCAGTTATGCACCCTACTCTCAAACTTTCCAGAGACTCACTGACATTCAAAATTGCGTGGAGACTTTGGCGGTAGCACGTATGAATGATGAACGTCCATAGATTTATAAATATAATGGCGATAGTAGGGATAATAGAGACTCTGAAGTATGAAAGGACATTTTTGGTGTGCTTCCTCGAGGCTAGTTCACGTCGCTGTTTATCTCTGTTTATCCTAAAGAGAACACATGACCATCATGGCAACAATTTTCAAATTCAGATGGAATACTTCCAAGCTGCACTTAGTAAGACAAAGCTCAGTTTTCTATTACCCACGATACTATCCAAGCAGCTCGGGACGGATGTGTGTGGCCAGCAGATAAGCAGCCATGACCCATAAAGTTGGAATCTTATTAACACTGTCCCAAAGACGATGGATTAGACTGTTCAGCCAGGACAAAGAGACCAACGGTGGGAGAAATTATTTCACTAGTCTCAGTCGCTCACAAAAACAGCGTCTTCTCATACATCAAACTCCCTGTAATACAGCACTGTATCAAACAGGTGGGGAATGGTGTTGTGATTTAACTTGATGGGACGACTGGTCCTGAGAAAATACCTACAGCAGCTTCCTCCACTTCATGCCCTCGCTGCTAGGTTAATTTCACGGAGTGAAATCAGCTCCTCATTTGATTAATGTGCTCTAATCTCTCTCTCTCTCTCTCTCTCTCTCTCTCTCTCTCTCTCTCTCTCTCTCTCTCTCTCTCTCTCTCTCTCTCTCTCTCTCTCTCTCTCTCTCTCCTTATCTCTAATGTTTCCTTCTTTTTATTCCTCCGTCTCATCTGTCTCTTCCCTGACACACTGTTTAAGATGCCCTCCTCCTCCTCCTCCTCCTTGTCTCAGCCGGCCCTGGACTGCCACTTAAATTACGTGATGATAGCTGTAACTATTTAAAATTGTGACGTGCGTACGATTCTTCTCTTTTTCCACTATTACTGCTACCCCATCCTCTGTGTGTGTGTGTGTGTGTGTGTGTGTGTGTGTCTCTCTCTCTCTCTCTCTCTCTCTCTCTCTCTCTCTCTCTCTCTCTCTCTCTCTCTCTCTCTCTCTCTCTCTCTCTCTCTCTCTCTCTCTCTCTCTCTCTCTCTCTCTCTCTCTCTCTCTCTCTCTCTCTCTCTCTCTCTCTCTCTCTCTCTCTCTCTCTCTCTCTCTCTCTCTCTCTCTCTCTCTCTCTCTCTCTCTCTCTCTCTCTCTCTCTCTCTCTCTCTCTCTCTCTCTCTCTCTCTCTCTCTCTCTCTCTCTCTCTCATGCACTCTTCACCTCCGTATATCAACACACTCAAGACACTTGCACTGTTCTGATATTAAGGTCGATAAATCATGGTCATAATTAATTTAAGAGCTCATTGTAACATTGGCGGTCTTTTGACTCATCTTTCTCCCTCCAATCCTCCTCTCCCTCCGCTCCACGGCTTACATTAGAACCCCTTGCCTTTCTCTTTAACGCGCCATCTACCGATCTAATCAAACACCTCAAACAATGACGCATCGTTTTCCTTTCTTTCTTGTTTGTTGATCGACGTAGCTTGTTAGCAAGCGTATCTCGTCACCGTTGATAAGACGCTGATATAATCAACAGCCGGACAACAAAACTTCCTCTTCCTACTCCTCTTCCTCCTTCTCCTACTTCTCCTCCTCGTCCCCCTCCTCTCCTCATAGTTCGAAGGCAGTTTGTTCGCTACGCATCTTGTTTACTCGGTTCGTTAGTCATGCCACGTACCGGGTCTGGCGGCGAGGTGCTGATAAGCGAGACAAGGGATGAGGGCATGGTAATCTAAGAGGACAGCTTCGTGGGGTCCAGGCATGTATGTATGTGTGTGTGTGTGTGTGTGTGTGTGTGTGTGTGTGTGTGTGTGTGTGTGTGTGTGTGTGTGTGTGTGTGTGTGTGTGTGTGTGTGTGTGTGTAATTCACTATGATCTTGAGGATCACACGCTAGACTCATAATCGCCAGCCATTACCCTTAGCTTAACTTAGAGCTTACTATAGCTCCATCTATGGGTAAGGCTGTGAATTTTTACACACTTCACACCCCATACTCTTATTCAAGGAGAACAGCAACGTTCGATCATCAATGAAAACTGCAGCCTGGGAAAAACGCAAACCTCAGCCTGCCGAGTAACAGGCCGGGACGTTATCCACTGAGCTGCCAAGCAATATGTGTGTGTGTGTGTGTGTGTGTGTGTGTGTGTGTGTGTGTGTGTGTGTGTATGTGTGTGTGTATGTGTGTGTGTATGTGTGTGTGTGTGTGTGTGTGTGTGTGTGTGTGTGTGTGTGTGTGTGTGTGTGTGTGTGTGTGTGTGTGTGTGTGTGTGTGTGTGTGTGTGTGTGTGTGTGTGTGTGTGTGTGTGTGTGTGTGTGTGTGTGTGTGTGTGTGTGCGCGCGCGCCCGCCATATCTGTCGGCCAAAACATTATTGACACTAAGCTGTTTCCACTTAAAACAAAGTCTGCCATTAAAACGACGCACACAAAAAACGACCTTCACGCGTCTGGATGAGACTTTTGACCATCATGAAGACGCGCAGGATTCACATCTTTAAGTACGAAGTATGACTGTATGTGTGAGATATTGTGAAATATCAAACCAGGAATTTGCAGACTGGTGTGTGTGTGTGTGTGTGTGTGTGTGTGTGTGTGTGTGTGTGTGTGTGTGTGTGTGTGTGTGTGTGTGTGTGTGTGTGTGTGTGTGTGTGTGTGTGTGTGTGTGTGTGTGTGTGTGTGTGTGTGTGTGTGTGTGTGTGTGTGTGTGTGTGTGTGTGTGTGTGTGTGTGTGTGTGTGTGTGTGTGTGTGTGTGTGTGTGTGTGTGTGTGTGTGTGTGTGTGTGTGTGTGTGTGTGTGTGTGTGTGTGTGTGTGTGTGTGTGTGTGTGTGTGTGTGTGTGTGTGTGTGTGTGTGTGTGTGTGTGTGTGTGTGTGTGTGTGTGTGTGTGTGTGTGTGTGTGTGTGTGTGTGTGTGTGTGTGTGTGTGTGTGTGTGTGTGTGTGTGTGTGTGTGTGTGTGTGTGTGTGTGTGTGTGTGTGTGTGTGTGTGTGTGTGTGTGTGTGTGTGTGTGTGTGTGTGTGTGTGTGTGTGTGTGTGTGTGTGTGTGTGTGTGTGTGTGTGTGTGTGTGTGTGTGTGTGTGTGTGTGTGTGTGTGTGTGTGTGTGTGTGTGTGTGTGTGTGTGTGTGTGTGTGTGTGTGTGTGTGTGTGTGTGTGTGTGTGTGTGTGTGTGTGTGTGTGTGTGTGTGTGTGTGTGTGTGTGTGTGTGTGTGTGTGTGTGTGTGTGTGTGTGTGTGTGTGTGTGTGTGTGTGTGTGTGTGTGTGTGTGTGTGTGTGTGTGTGTGTGTGTGTGTGTGTGTGTGTGTGTGTGTGTGTGTGTGTGTGTGTGTGTGTGTGTGTGTGTGTGTGTGTGTGTGTGTGTGTGTGTGTGTGTGTGTGTGTGTGTGTGTGTGTGTGTGTGTGTGTGTGTGTGTGTGTGTGTGTGTGTGTGTGTGTGTGTGTGTGTGTGTGTGTGTGTGTGTGTGTGTGTGTGTGTGTGTGTGTGTGTGTGTGTGTGTGTGTGTGTGTGTGTGTGTGTGTGTGTGTGTGTGTGTGTGTGTGTGTGTGTGTGTGTGTGTGTGTGTGTGTGTGTGTGTGTGTGTGTGTGTGTGTGTGTGTGTGTGTGTGTGTGTGTGTGTGTGTGTGTGTGTGTGTGTGTGTGTGTGTGTGTGTGTGTGTGTGTGTGTGTGTGTCCATTGCAGGGTTATGCCACTGGAAGCATGGCGGGCAGTACGAGACCCTTACGCACTGCCATCAAGTCCGCAACTCTACAGTAGTATTAGGCTGTGCTCTACCCCCATGAATACAGTCATTGTCTGCCTGAACCTGTACAATTCACGCCTCCATTATGACCATTATAACATCTGTATTGAGACTGTGTAAAAAAGAAAGTAAAAAAAATTCAAATTATATCTTAATGTATATTAGTTTACCTCGCATGATGCTCAATTAAGAATTGTTATCAGTCACTTATCATTACAATGCTAAGAAGCCTCCACATTGCGCTTACTATCATATTCTCCTTTCTCGAAAGGCTGCAGTGCCGTTATCTTATACCTCGTACGGTCAAGGCAACTGTAAACTACCTCGTCTAGTCGTTTGGAGGCGTCACATTATAAAGACAACACAATGTTAACACAACCGATTAGCTTTCTAAATAAATCTTTCATCATATGAACTTCATTTAAGTCAAGTTCCGCGTGATACGTTTGTTCGAGTTACTAACATTACAATTTGATCTTATGAAAACACGAGTTTGGGATGCACACTTCCTCATCTCTCATCAGTCATCGAGGGCGGGGACTGGGAGGCCGCGCGAAGACAGTCTTTTGTCTCTTCTTGAAGGCAAACGGGAATATGAGGAGCTTCGGCGAACACTTCCCGTGAACATCCCAACCCAACACAAGGTCACGCGGCAAAGAGGTGTCGGCCTTTAAGTGCTGCCGAAGATGAGTGAAGGGCGGGAGGGCGTGAGGCCGAGTAATGAGGGCGGGAGTGAGATAAAGGTGAAGTGGGTTAGTGAGGGAGGGAGGGAGGGAGGGAGGGAGGGAGGAGCGAAGGGTACATACACGGGCGATATACGGGAAACATGACTGAGAGGCAAGAGGAATGACGTGGGCAGAGAGGCAGCGGCAATGTGTCTGGGGAATGAGTCATACGAGAGAGAGAGAGAGAGAGAGAGAGAGAGAGAGAGAGAGAGAGAGAGAGAGAGAGAGAGAGAGAGAGAGAGAGAGAGAGAGAGAGAGAGAGAGAGAGAGAGAGAGAGAGAGAGAGAGAGAGAGAGAGAGAGAGAGAGAGAGAGAGAGAGAGAGAGATGGTTGGGGTAGGGGGGGTAGGGCAGTCACGGTAATGAAGTAAAACCCAGAGGTTTTCTTCACTGACGATGCTCAAAAAGTCGGTGATTCATTTGTTAAGTTATTATTAAAACAATGTAATGAAGATAAAACGTCAGGCGTCTATCAACTCTGCTCTCCCTGCCATCACTAATCTTACCCTTATCCTCTGCACCCGCTATTCCATGAAACATTAACTATCTCCTAATTGGCCCAAATAGTTGTGCCTCACACCATGCCACTGTGTTAAGGTTCTTGAAGGGGTCACAGCCTGCTCGTGTGATAAGTACGTTGCTTCAACCACACCAGTGATAAGAGGCGCCGGGATGGGTAGAGCCGATATGAGGCACCAGTCAAGATAATGCTGCTGTCCTCGCATTCGATAAGAACAGTCGCTTTTAAGTTAATCGAATGAAAGGAAACAGTTAGATACGCACGAAAAGCGGGTCACTGTTATAACTTGCAAATTTGTCCTGCAATTATCTACCTAAGGCTTCCTGGCTGGAGTGGGCTTGAGTTGTCCAAGCCTTTAGGGGAACCAAGATGAGTCAAGCACACTTAGAAGAGGACAACTTACGTAATGTTTAGTTTTGATAACGCCCCACCAGGAGCAAGACAACCCTCCTGATGGACGCGACGGCAGACACATAAACACAAAACTTAACCTACATTTCCTCTCGTCCATCAGCGCGGCGCCCAGTCCGGTGCCTAGCCTGCCCCACGCCAGCTCAGCTGTCCCGTGATTACATGCCCTGTCAGTCTATGGTCCCAGGGAGCCCTGCTGCCCGGGCCTCTCGGGTTTGTAAATCCTCGGAATGGGAGACAGCCGGGTATCAAGCGTCACTGGACGAGGCCAAAGTCGCGGGGCAGGAAGTAGGTCAGACAAAACCTGGCATTTTAATTGAGGAATTATCCCACATAATCATGGTGCCCGATGGAAAAAAAAAAAAAACTACTGCTGTCGAATGATAAAATATTCAATGCCGTAAGAAAAAAAAACATACGAGGAACTGCCTTCA